>PVJI01007320.1:0-79116 GCA_004026765.1 Micronycteris hirsuta | reverse complement strand
AATGTGCCTCCCCAAAGGTTGAGTGGACACCCTGCTGTGTGCTGATTATAGGCTGTTCAGTTTTGAAATTTGCCCGCGCGCGTGCCAACTTTGTAGCCAGTAGCCAATAGCTAACCGCATAGCCAACCGCTTAGCTAACCGCTAGCTTTGCTTTTGTTCAAATGCTTGCTTGCTTTCGCCCGCGCGCGCACCAATAGCTAACCGCATTCGCTTGCTCTTCCCGCGCGCGCCAATTTCTCTATAAAAACCCCCAGCCTGTAAGCGCTGCGCGCGACTCCATCTGCAGCCCTCTGGGCATTGTGTCTCCTGACACGTCTGGGAGTTCGCCCCTGCGCAGGTAAAACTTGGCCAATAAATTCCACCTTTTTAGCCTTGAAGTCTCTATTATTTGAGTTACTTGCGTCTAGTATACAACAATAACTCCCTTTAACATTTCATACAATAAAGGCTGGGTGGTGATGAACTTCTTGAACTTGACCTTATCTGAGAAGCACTTTATCTGCCCTTCCATTCTAAATGAAATCTTTGCTGGATAGAGTTAACATTGTTTTCTTATTTGACAGAATCCGTCAGTGGTTTTCACTGCTAAGAAACCCAGCTCAAGTTCGTGGCTTCATTCCCTCAGCTTCAAATATCTCTACATGCTCCAGATCTGTAGGTCCAGCCCTTCCCTAAATGAGGTTTTTCCATTGCATTTAGCATAAAGTTCAAATTCTTGTCTATAGTTCCTATTTCTTTTAAAATTCATATGGCAATTCAATCCATTCACTCGGGGAAGGAGATAAAGATACTTTCCTCCAAGTGCTCTTTTTAGCTATAAAAATACTTGAGCATGGTTTTCATGTCCAGTTGCCTGCTTAACCTATCTAGTTCAATGACCCACGGGCATCTCAAATTTGTCCAAAAAGGTACTTGATTTATGTCCTGTCCCTGACCTTCTTCCTCATTCCAGTAAATGGGAACACCGCCCACTCTGTTGATTGACACAGAGACCTGGAAGGCTCCCTTGATCCCCTTGGTTCCTTCACTCTGTGGCCCATAACTAATTCATCACTAATTCTTGTGCATTTCACCTTGAAACATGCATCTTACTTAATTAACTCTGGCCGCTATTTTTCACCTCTATCGCCACCAGCACAGGCCAGGCCATGGCCATGTCTCGCCTGAACTAACCCACCAATCTCTTATGTGATCTCCCTGTGTATATGCTTCCACTTGTAAGCTTCTCTGACCCATTCTCTAAATAGTAGAGAGTTTTTTTAACTATAAATAAGACCTAGTTACTTCCTTCTGTAAATGTTTTTTTTTTCCATTGTAATTAGTGTAAAATCTAAGCTCCTGTCTGTAGTGTTGCGAATTCTGTCCCGCAAAATTCGTATTGCCATGGCAGCATGTAAGTAATTTTAGACGTAATTTTACACTGGAATAGAAATTCCAGGACCACATGTCCCCTCCATTATCATCTTGGAGAGGCCACAAGCTATGCTCCATAGGCTTTTATTGCTGTTTTTTGGGCACATTACATCTGAATGGCCTTCATTTACATTAGGTGGTAGACGCCCAAGATAGCGCATCAAGAGGATAGATATGCAAATGAAAAGACCATAGGCTCGGAGCAGAACTTGGGTCTCAGGGAAACTAGGCATGTATTAGCATAAGTCCTTTTGATTCAGGGAGAGAGAAGCTTCAGGAATAGCAAGTTTTTAAATCTAAGAAATATGCCATCCTGATTTACCCACAGGAAATTCCGCTGCCACGCGTGGGTCCTGCTTGCCGGCCCATGTTTCCACGGAAGTTTTTCTCATGTGAAACATTAGAGCTACAATTCCCAAGGTGGATGCACAAATTTCCCTTACTGTAGTTCCTGTTTCTTTTTAAATTCATATGGAAATTCAATCCATTCACTCGGGGAAGGAGATGAAGACCCTTTCCTCAAAGTGCTCTTTTTAGCTATAAAAATGCTTCCTCGGACTACAAGCATGTTATAGGGTCTAGTCAGCACTAAAAGCAACGAAGGGGAAAAATACTGGAGATGCACATATTTTTGTAAAACGAAAATGAAAAGACTAAGAGGAGCTTAGGAACACAGATACAGAGAACAGAGTGATGGTTGCCAGAGCAGAGGGGATTGGGGTCTGGGTGACAATACTGAAGAGATTGAGAACTACAGACTAGTAGTTATAATATAGTCACCGGGATATGAAATGCAGCATAAGGAATACAGTCAGTAATACCGTAGTAACTCTGTGTGGTGCAAGATGGGTACCGGAACTATCAGGGAGAACGTTTTGTTAAGTATGTGACTGTCTAACCGCTATGCTGTACACCTGAAACTAATACAAAATAATATTAAATGTAAACAATAATTTAAAGAAGAAAAAATAAATTACAGAAAGAGTAGCTGAGGCAACTGGGAACATACGTATCAAAATCAGTTCAACTGTGTAGAACACGCTTTTGTTATCTATTTGGGAATGTAGCAACCAAAGAATACGTGGTTTTAAGGCAAATGCACTTGAACACGAGAACATAAATAGTCAATATATTTATGTAAGTTATGAATGCGTTCTTCATTGAATTTGGGGGAAACTCCGATGAATGCTGGTTATAATCTGAGCAGTGTGTGAACTGTTGTATTACCGTACATGCCAATACACTTTTTCTGTAAAGGAGTAGATAGTATATAATGCGACTCTGTATGGCTTATGCCCTGCTGTGGTGGGTCGACAGCATAAACAGTATGTGAATAAATGACTGTCACTGCGTTCCACAAAGCTTTCCTTATGAGCACTGAAATGTGAATTTTCCATGACTTTCATGGGTGACAAAATAGAATCCTTCGGCACTGTACGGCAACCATTTTCCCCAACCATTTAGAAATGCATAAACTATTCTTAGTCATGGCCCTAGTTTTCTTTATATAAAATCTAAATCTTGTCCATTTAAACTCCAAATTAAACACTGATCTTTGGAATCTGAAGAATTGAGTATATAAGCAACACATAGTTCAACTTCCTGAGCACAATTCCGAAATAGGAAGACGTATTAACGACTTCTTAGTTGAAGATATTGTCATAGTGAGTGGGAGAGAGTAGGTCTGACCCTATCCAACCTCCAAGGTAATTCCCAATTTTTCCTTCATCGATCACCCTTTTAGTGTTTTGAAGGCGAGACCCAATGTTATATTGCCCCTATTTTCCAAAAGTGCTCCCCAAAACACACCTGTAAGCACGACACACTAACACGCATACACACACAAACAGAACATACTCAAATGACTCGATAAGTACTAGATGAATCAATAAAGGTTTCTAGCAACAGAGCAGGATACACTATGGCAAAATTGTTCAGAATATGCATTTTAACATAAAAAATTTATTCTGAACACTAGATCTCTGACTTTATCGATGTCACCTTGGAAATGTTTCTGAATTTCCCCTTTCCTCATTTTCTTCATCTGTTCAGGAATAATAAAAATGGTACCTACTTCAGGATTTCTATGAAGCTAAAATTAGATAATAGTACTTCTCACATCTCACACATTCTCAGTAGTAAATAAATAGCATTGTAATAATACAGGGGTCTCATTGATTCATTCATTCATTTATGTATTAATTCAAGAAACATTACTGAGTGCCAGTCTATCAGGAATTGTTCCACATTTCAGAGATATAAAACCCCAGTCCTTTTCCTGAAGGAATCCAGTGTTATAGAGGAGCAAGAGAAATAAACAATAGCTATAGCGTGCATCAGAAATAATGGTAGTACAGAGGAAGGGGGCTCGTACTGGGATGACGTCATACATCAGCGATGTTGGGCTAAGTTCTGGGAAGTGAATGATCGAGTTGGATGATGGTGGGGGCTGGAAGATAAGGGAGAAGTCAGGGCTATCAGCATTTTATGTCTGATTTTTCGTGCTGGCATCCCCTTTGATTTTCCTGATTTATATTCCCTCCTATACTTTTACAAACTATTTTCAATATTTTATTGTTATTCTATTACAGTTGCTCCAATTCCCCCCGTGCTGCCCTCCTCCGCCCAGCCCACCCCTGTGCCCCCAGTTTTATCCTTAAATCATGAAGTTGCAGTGGGTCCCCACCATGTCTGCTCATGTCTTCATTGTCCCTTTTCCGTCCACTTTATTTGGGTGTCGCTCCTTCTCTGACTTCTTAAGATGAGCATTTTGCACATGAATTTTAAGCCTTTAGTTTTTCTAATATTTTTAACGCCCCGAGTTTTTCTCAAAACAAATTTGCTGTATTTCACAAGATATTGTAAATGGTATTTTAGTAGCATTCCCTTCCAAGGCTTTTTTTGGTTTTGTTTTCATTATGATTTTGTTTTCTTTTTTTCATGAGATTTTTAGCAGCATATAGTCTTAAAAGAATTATCAGATGGTGGGACTGTTGTAAACTTCATATTTTTTACTAATTTCTAACCTAATTCTCTTGTGGTCAGAGATTTAATATGCCTGGTACCTGTTCTCTGATGTTTGCTGGAACTTTCCTTATGGCCTAGCACATGATCAGTTTTTGTTAACATTCCATGGGCGCTTGAAGGAAAGTCTGTCTAAAAATTGTGGGTGGCATGAGTCTACACATGTGTCCATAAATTACACTTTGGTCCGTTTAACCCATCAATGATTAATAAAGACATGTTGAATATTTCCCCGTGATAGTGGATTTATCATTTTAAGGCTATTTTTCTTAGGTGCGTGCATGATTTAGGGTTCATTTCTTACCATTCGGTAACCCTTTGGATCCACAATAATGCTTTTGTCTTTAAGTCTATTTTTTCTTACATTAATTGTGATATTTTAGCTTTGCTTTGGCTAGTGATCATCTAATATGTTTTTAACTGCATTTTAATATGTGGGTGTTAACATATGTTTATACTGTTTTCCTTTATCTGTACAGTGTACCTTCCTGCGTATCAGCACCGTGTGAAATTCAAACTTCTCACCCTAGGCCTTCTCTGATTGTACCCTAGGCTCCAAATTTACTAATTTTATGTCCTTTTTTTTTACTTGTTTAAACTTATCCCATAGCCTACCTTACTTTGCTCATTTATCTCTGAGGACAATGCACTTGCTTCAGTCTTTGGATATAAAATTTCTGCCCTCACACCTTCTGTGCTATATATTCCTCAGCATTTAGGTGACACATTCCCTAAATGTACCTCTACAAAACCATACCTGATTGCTCCGTTTCATTCTGATTAGTTTCTTAATATTAATCTGCAAATATATTTTATACCAAGTTTCTATAGTTATTGAAAATACTTCTAATTTTCTTTTCTATAGATTTCTTACACTACTGAAATAATTTTGTAATTGTGATGTTTCATTTAAAAGCTTGGACCATGTAATTATTCTGGGATATGTTGAATCTGTCTGTGGAGTTCCTTAAAAAATGCTAGATAGAAACATTTTGAATGATACCAGTTGTAGAAAATATTTAGAGAAAACATTATCTATTAGTAAATAAAACTATCAACTAATAAATCGTCTAAGTCATAAAAATCAAATTCTCTAAGACATTCTATTTTCACTGTAATGATGATTGTATGACTGAAGCAATTCTAATGCATCCACAGAGAACATTTCCAAGGCCAAACCTTGCATGATTCTGGGCGGTGTTGCCCCATTATTGTAAAGTATGATGTAGTTCCAGGGCTCATATTATTTACATTGGGATACGGGCTAAATGTGGGATATTTAAGTTCACCAATACATCGGGGTAGTGCCACTGTTTAATGCAAAGGAGTCCAAAGATCGATCGGCTGTTACATACTAAGTAGCTCTAGGTGTAAGGAAGTTGGTGCTGTGGGAGACAGAAAGAAACACACATAGATCGCTTATGACCTAGTTGAAATAATGAGAAGAATAAACTTGAAAAGGGAAGGAGCAGTGAAAGAGACCTCCAATGCGCTCAACCAAGTCTTTAAGACACTAGTTCTTGACCATTTCAGTTCATTCATATCAGTAAAAATGGGATAAAAGCTATGGACTGCCTACTAATAAGAATGTCAATAACATTTTAGATGATTCAAAAACCTCATGAAACCCATTTATGAAACCTCTTGAGAGTAAGAAATCAAGGTATAAGAGGGGTAACTGAATCTGGAGCAGGTAAGATGTGGTGTGAGCCTTAACAGATAAGTAGGATTTGAATAATCAGAGAAGTGGTTTTTCTTAGCACAGAGAATGATATGAACAGAAGTATAGTGAATAAACGTATATTTCAACAAATCATTTTTAAATACAGGGTTTCAGTTGGCATGTTGTGGAAAAAAATATATAGGTGGATCGCTAAAGTTACAGTATAGATGGCCTTATATACCAGGGAGGGAAGTAACCAAAATGACCTTCACCTCTATTCGTAGACAGTCTGTTCAAGCCCTTCTGCTACCAATTGTGTTAGAACTATCACTGTCTTTATTGATCACTCTCATTTTGGAAGTACAGCTAGTGTCATAAACTTTAGGATCTGGAGCAGCACCATTGCAACTGGGTGCTGTTTCTACTTTTATTACAAACAAAGCTTTTTGCCCACCTTTTAACTTAATTCAGGCCTAGCCTTTTAAGAGCAGGGCTGGAGGCATTATGCATCTGCGCGTAGTGTGCTGCAAAAGACACGTGCGGTAATACACATGACATTGACATAAATCACTGTTTCAGAAGCACAGCAAATTGCCCACAGCTTTTACTCATAGCAGAATGTCTCTCTTGATTAACTCTGTTTTGGATTGGTCCTGGTGATTCATATTTTAAGGTGTTTGCAAATGTTTCTTCTCTGGCAGAAATGAGAGCTATAAATGGGCGCAGTCACTATAACATCCAGAAATTAGAGCATTACCTATTACATTGCATCAAAAAATTAGAGCAGAACTAAATCACAATTTCCTACGTTAATGGAGAGGAGAGGTAGGGGAAAAACACAAAACAGATAATTTCTGAAATCACTTTCATTTTGTTTTGGGCTACAGTCAGACAGAGAGGCGCATCTTCATGGAATCTCTCTCATCCTCTGCCCCAAACACGCAGGGTGGGGATGAGACGATTTGACAGCTCAGATGAGCCTGTTTTTGAGTAGTTTCTACTCCTCTCCAGACAAGAATGTCCTTCCTCCTCTTGATTCAGGCCCTCCCGGCCTCAGGCTTTTCAGAGCCCTCAGGCAACAAAAAGAGCACCTACATCCCAATACCTGTTCTCCCTAGACCTCTAACTCTACTGGAGACCACGTAATGACATCTGCCTCCTGGACGCCATTAGTGCTTTACAAACACCACAAACTCAACTCATATTTTTCTTTTTTTTAAAGGTTTTATTTATTTTTAGAGAGAGGGGAAAGGAGGGAGAAAGAGAGGGAGAGAATCATCAATGTGTGGTTGCCTCACGCATGCCCCCTACTGGGGGCCTGGTCTACAACCCAGGCGTGTGCCCTGACTGGGAATCCAACTGTCCACCCTTTGGTTCGCAGGCCATGCTCAATCCACTGAGCCACACCAGCCAGGGCACAATTCATTTTTTTCATCAAACCCTCTCTTTTTCTTGTGACCCCAACTTGAGAGCAGCCAAGTCAGCCAGGGCAGGATTCTCGGTCAGATGTGGCTTTTCTTTCTCATCTCTCATATCAGTTCGAAGCCTCCATGATGCTACCGCAGCCACGTGGTACCCATATGTCTTCACTTTTCTATTGTCGGTACTGCCACACTCTTAGCTCAGGCTCATTTAATTTCTTATGTCATCACATAAAGCCCTTGTCATTTCTTAAGGCCTAGTTCAAATGTTTTATTTTCCAAGATTCCTCTGTTTTTGTTTTAATTAACAGCTATTTGAAGGACCTTACACAACTTTGTACTTCTCATATTCTGTTTCATATTATAGCGTGGTGTGCTTCCCTCTGTTTAAGCTACATTTAGATTATAGGAGTCTCAAGGAGACAAGGACAAAATCCTAAATATATGTTTAGGAAAATAAATTAAATTTTACTTATTTTTGCATATTGAAATTTATAATCTTGTACTCTACTGATTTGTACATGTGATTTCTCTCCCCAATACACTATAAATTATACAAGATGATAAAAGGAGATGAGATTTTGGGTCATGACCACATATTACAGTATTCTAGAGTTGTACACCTGAGATTTATATAATGTTATTAACCAGTGTCACATCAATAAATTTAACGTAAAAATATTCAAATAAGTTTGAAAAATACATCATGAATACTATGCTAACAAGTATGGTCAGCAATGACAAAGGTAGTGGAAATTTATTGCAGGTTTTAGAGGAAGACAATGCATAATTTGTTCTGTGTTTTAGGAAGGTAGATCTAATGGCAGTTTGAAGGATGTAATGAAATAAAAAAGACTGGAAAATGAAAATTATTTGAAAGTCTGATTTAGTAGTCCAGGTTAGGGATGTAACATACCTAAAGAGATCATAATGCTATGATACTTTTTTACAATGGGAAGAATTGCTGACCTTATTATACTAAAAAAAAAAAAAATTCTTTAGGTTGTCTTCATTTTATTTCCATGTATTATGAAACCACATGCCATGTCATATAGATTAGTTGATTAGAGGAATATTGAGTAAGAATCACACATATGTAAAAGGTGCATTCATGTTTCCAATGGGATGAAGAGAAAGAAATGAGACTCAACTATAATACGAGGGCTTAAATTAAGCTAAGATTACTGTGTACTAATATTATTGAATTCTACATTATGTCAGTCTTGGAGTTTTTAAAATAATCCCGGGATCTTCTTTAAAGATGAACTTCTTTCATATTGTTATGGGGGACAGCTTTAATTACAAGAGCATCTTTCCTTGTTAGAATATCTATGTGTGTGAAAATTTTAATGGTGCCTGGAAGACTCCCCTCACATGTGCACATACATACACGTTTTCCCAAAAGACCTTCCTTTAATCATTAATTTTATTTCAATATTCATCCTTTATTCAGATGCAGATACATTTGGAGTAGTGACAACTAGCTGGAGATAAGTTAATATACAAAGTGAAGGGAAAAGTAGGTTTTGAGTGTAGTTCATAGTGTATGTTAAGGTACAATGTAAAATTAAGGCAAGCGTTTTTGTTAATGACAGTTAATGTACATTCATACGTCAACTAGTCTTTACAGCTTAGAATTTCTGGCAGACTTCCTGTTATGTCTGGTTATATATGTATTAATTTTCTTTCTCTTAACCTTCTAATTCACTGACCAATAGTATTTTCAACTCTATTTTCCTGTTGTTTGCTCACATTTGCATTATTGGTATAATTTTCCTTTTTTTTAGTTTTTATTTATTGATTTGAGGGAAGAGAGAGAGAGCGTGAGAGGGAGACATCCATTTGTTTTTCCACTTGCACGAATTCATTGGTTGATTCTTATATGTGCCCTGACCGGATGTCAAACCCACAACTTCAGCATATTGGCACAATGCTCTAACCAAACCAACTGAGCTACGCAGCCAGGGTGGTATCATTTTCAAGCCGCTGTTTTATTTTGCAGGAAAAACACACACATGCACACAGTCAGGGTTCATTATTCACAATAATTATGTTCTACAAAGCCACCTTCGACAGTGAATTAGCGAAAGCGGAAACGTGGATTCTTTGTAAAATTTAGGACTAGGTTCTGTCGAGCCTCTGGTAACATTTACAACAACTTATCAATATGTAATCTTGTTTTAAAGACGCCATTGTTGAATCATGAGTAATGAATTCATGGCCAACAGTACTGCAACCGATGCGTAAAATAAGCTCATCCTAAAGCTCCTATTTTCCTAATGCCCGGGCAAAACCAGACAACCATTCAGCTCACGCTTGGGGGCCATTTTAAACAGCGAAATCACCAAGAAAAAGCGCAGTCAAGAAAGATGGCACTAAACAGACTGCAAGAGCGAGCCACATTTACAGTAGAAGAGCCAAAGCAAGAAGGCAGAGCTTTGCCTGCTGTGACCACAACTGGAAACACACATGCGCAGAGAGGGACTCAGCCCTTTGCTGCTCTGCACAACTTGTCAGATAATCACAAAGACATTGTGAATATCGGCTTTAGGGTTACAAATCCATTTTAGCAAGTAGGTCAATACAGAATTCACAAAAAATGAAGATCGCCTGCATATACGTAAAATGACATATGTAGTGTTGATACTTATATACATACGTATATGTATACATACACATAAAATTATATATAATTCTATATATGCTTTAATTTATATACATACATATATACATATACATACAACCCTTATATACATATAATATGTATACCATGTTATGCATTGCATTTTATATTATTGTATGTATTTATGAACATATTTTCACCACAAAAGATATTATTAACACGCTGGAATACTGTTAACAGAAATACCAGATCAAAGTGCCTAGACACTGTCATTATTTTCTGGTCTTATTTGTATGAAATGCAGAAAATTTTAAAACACCATTTTCTGGTCTGAAACAAATTCATTTTCTCAAAAGCATCAATTTCCCTGTTGAATATGTAGGTTAACTTTTAATGTTCACCATTTTATCAATGTAAAAGAAATGATTTTATAACATATAACATGCCTTTGGCAAATATTCCGTAGGATAACGCCACTGAAGTCCAAGAATCTTTCTGTAAATAAAGGAGCTCCGTTGTCCATTTTACACATACAAGAATCCGAGCTGGACACGGTCTTTACACCACTCAGAACCAATTTACATTTGTAGTGTGAGATGCAGAGGTGACAATTTAGTGCGACCACAGTCTCTGGGGAGGAAGAAACAGGGAGGGAATGATGGATGAAAAGGCAGAAATAGACTTTGTTCACTTGTTAACTTGTGAATATCTGGTGAGAAGTAGCCTGTTAGCATATGTGGACATTCAGAGCAGACACAGTGATTATAAGACTTTTCTGCAAAGAGGACGAGTTGCCCTAAGCTTAAGAGACTAGTTGAAACCTCTCAAGGTAACACACAGCAGAGCTCAAAGGGCTGAGGTGGAGAGAAACATGGGCTGGAACAACCTGGTTTAAACCATAGCTCTAAAACTGCAATTTCTCTGATGCCAAAAAAAAATTCCACAGAAGGTGGAAATGTGTGACATTTAGGTGCTTCCCACAATTTAATTTTTATTTAACCTGCAAAAGCTTTTGCTTGTCATAATTTTCATACGGTTTTAGAAAGGCATTTTAATATTGTGTTTATGAAGAAATAAATGGGTTAAAAGAACAAACATCGCCCTGGCTGGTGTAGCTCAGTGGATTGAGCGCGGGCTGGGAACCAAAGGGTCCCGGTTCGATTCCCAGTCAGGGCACATGCCTAGGTTGCAGGCCAGGTCCCCATGAGGGCCATGTGAGAGGCAACCATACATTGCTGTTTCTCTTCCCTCTCTGTCTCCCTCCCTTCCCCTCTCTCTAAAAATAAATAAAAATAAAATCTTTAAAATATGTGGTTATCCTTTTATAGAAAAAAAAAAAGAACAAACACCAGAAACAAAAAGCTTTTATGTGCATTTTCATTTTAGCAAACATCACCAAGAACCCTGGTGACTTATGCCATAATTAAATTAATCTTAATGAAGTTTAATTGAAAGTAGGCTTTGTTTCTGGTGTTAGGAAGTTTAAATGAATATACAAACTTTACAAATTGCTAAGAACCATAATGCTTTTACATGTGTATTTGGTCTTACCAAATTTCATTCGATTTTTTTTTGAGAAGTATAATTTCAATTTTTATTTTCCACTTACAGTTTAATTTTAATATTACTTTGTATTGGTTTCAGGTGTCCAGCATAGAGGTTCCACAATCATATATTTTTCATAGTGAAAACCACTATTTGCCCACTATGCCCAATATTTCTAGTACCCACGTGACACTATACGTGGTTATTGCAGTACTATTGACTGTATTCCCTGTGCTGTACTTTACATCCCCACGACTATTCTGTAACCGCCAATCTGTACTTCTCAATCCCGTCACCTTTGTCACCCAGTTGCCCAACCCCCTTCCCTCCGGCAACTCTCAGTCTGTTCTCTGTGCTTATGAGTCTGTTTCTGTTTTATTTTTTCATTTACTTTGGTCTTCAGATTCCACACATAAGTGAAATCATATGGTACTTGTCTTCAGTCAAATTTGATTTTAAAGCATTATCTAGCTAAGGGATTTTTAAATGTGTTGACAAGTTTAAAGACTGGTTTGTGGTTTTATTGATTTTCTGTTATTTTCTAGCCTTCTCTCATTAAATTATGTTTTAATTTTGGGGGTGTTTTTTCCTTCTGTTGGTTTTAAACGTGCTTTTCTTCTTTTTCCAGTGTCTTCAGTTAGAAGTTCGGATTATTGTTTGAAGGCTGTCCTCTGTCTGAATATAAGCATTTACAGCTCTAAATTGCCATTTAAACATTGCTTTAGCTTCATTCCATGTGTTTGTATGTTCTGTCTTTTTCATTTATCTCAATGTATTTCTAAATTTCCTTTTAAATTTCTCTTGGTTAATTACCCTTATGTTATTTCCACACATTTATGAGTTTCCCAAATTTCTCCCTTTTTGCTGTTGATATCTAATTGCATTTCATTGTCTTTGAAGAACGGATTAGTATTATTTAACTTATGGAGTTTGCAAGTGTACCATTTACGGTGCATTATCTATATATTGCATCGTGTTTACCAACCATTAGAAAATACTGAAAGCCAAAACAGATTGGGCATTTTACATGGATGACAAGAAGAGAATGAGGGATGGAAAGTCAAAAATTGTAACAAATTCAGCCACTGCTCTTTTAATGAGAGCTAGGGTTGATTTGTTTATGTCTAGCAAATATTCTCAACCTGTTAAGGAAAGAGTAAAATTTTCCTTTAAGAAGAACGACATGAAAATAAGAAACAAACAGAAGAACATAGTTTTTTAAAAAAATGGCAATAAATATGTAACTATCAATAATTGCTTTAAGTATAAATGATTCCAATGTTCCAACGAAAAGACACAGGGTAGGTGAATGGATAAGAAAACATGACCCACACATAAGCTGTTTCCAAGAGACCCGCCTCAGAACAACAGATACACACAGAGTAAAAGTAAAGAAGTAGAAAAAGGTATTTCATGCAGATGGAAAAGAAGAAAAAAACAGGGGTATCAATACTTATATCTGACAAAATACACTTTAAAACCAAGGCTATAGTAAGAGACAAAGAAGGTCACTACATACTGATATAGGAAGCCACTGAAAAAGAGGATCTAACCCTTATAAACATGTATGTACCAAACATATAAAGCAAACCCTTATGGACTATATGGAGAGACTGACAGTAGTACAGTCATAGTAATGGATTTTAATACCCCATTGACATCGATGGATAGATATTTTACACAGAAAAATCAAGGAGATAATAGCCTTAAATGACACACTAGATCAAATGGATTTTATTGATATCTTCAGAGCATTTCACCCCCCAAAAGTAGAATATATATTCTTTTCAAGTGCACATGAAACATTTTCTAGGAAAGACCCATGTTAGGACAGAAAATAAGTTTCAGTGAATTTAAGAAGATTTAAATCCTATCAATCACCTCTCCTGCCCACAATGGTGTGACACGGAAATCCTACACAAGGGAAAAACTGAAAAACGCACAAAGGCATGGAAGCTGAATACCGTGTTACTAAACAATGAATGGGTCAACAATGAGATCACGGGAGAAAAGTCAAAAGATACCTTGAAACACATGAAAATGAGAACACAGCAACTCCAAACCTATGGCACACAGCAAGGGCAGTCCTAAGACGGACACTCATAGCATTACAGGCTTCTACCTCAAGAACCAAGAAAAATTTCAAATAAAACATCTTACTTTACCCTCAAAGGAACTAGAAAAAAGAACAACGAACAAAACCCAAAGTAAGCAGAAGAAAGGAAATAATAAAAGTCAGAGCAGAAATAAATGAAATAGAATCTAAAAAAAAAAAACAATACAAAAGATCAGTGAAACCAAGAGCTGGTTCTTTGTAAAGATAAACAGGATTGACATACCTTTATCTACACTCATTACAAAATAAGCAGAGGAGCCCAAACAAATCAAATCAGAAAGGAAAACAGACAAGTAACAACGGACTGTGGCGACCCTGCATTGAACAAGGTTACTGGCGGCATTTTTCTAACATTTTTTGCTCACTTTGTGTCTCTATGTCACGTTTTGGTCATTGTTACCACTTTTGAACTTTTCCATTATTATTATTATACTTGTCATGGTAATCTGTGATTAGTGATCTTTGATGTCACTACTGTGCTCGTTTCTGGCTGCTGAGAACCTTACGGCAGTGGACTTCATCCATAAATGCTGTGTGTGTTCTCACTGCGCCACTAGCAGGCTGTTCACACTTCTCCCTCCCTCTCCTCAGGCCTCCGTATTCCCTGGGATAAAACAATATTGAAATTAGGCCAATGAATAACCTTACAATGGCCTCTAAGTATTCAATGGAAATAAAGGGTTGAATGTATCTGAACTGAAGTTAAAAGCTAGAAATGATTTAGTGAGGAAGGCATGTCAGAAGTTGAGACAGGCCAAAAGCTAGGCTTCGCGTGCCAATCAGTTAGCCAAGTTATGAATGCAGAGGGAAGTTTTTGAATAACATTAAAAGCACACACAAACGATAAGAAAGCAAAACAGCCTTATTGCTGATAGGGAGAAAGTTTTATTGGTCTGGAGAAACTCGCCACAGCCTTCCCTTAAGCCAAAGCCTAACCTGGAGCCAGGCACTAACTCTTCAATTCTGTGAAATCGAGAGAGATGAGGAAGCGCAGAAGGAAAGCTGGAAGCTAGAACAGATGGGTTCATGAGGTTTTAGGAAAGCAGCTGCTGTCATGATGTCATAAAAGGGCAAAGTGAAGCGCCAAGGGCCAATGCAGAAGCTGCCACGTGCTATTGAGAAGAACCAAACAGGCTCTGTCTCTGAGATGCACCTGTACTGCTTTTCTAAAAAAAAAAAAATGTTTTAATGCTGCCCAATGTAGCTTGGATCCACTGAAGTCGCACCTCAAGATTATGATAAGTTGCTGATGTGTGGTTTTTAATACACAGATGTCTATGATTACGTCCTTTTTCTTCAAGCCAGGTAATCAGATAATGATGGGGAAAAAGCATTGCTATGTACATTTGAACAATATTATATTCTGAGGTGTCCTAGTAACTGAGCATTTTAATTTTCTGGTGAAGATTTTACTCAGAATACAACATCAAAACAGCACATGGCTGCTAAGTAGCCAGGATTTTTGCAACTGGTTTAGAGGTTTGCTCCCAACCCGTATAATCATTCCTGTTTAGGAGGGTATTTCAGCCTATAACCATTCGCAGTTTGATTTTAAACTAGAAACAGACTCCTAGATACAGAGAACTAATGGTTACCAGATGATAAGGGGATGGGAGGATGGGTGAAAAATGTAGAGAGGAATAAAATGTTCAAAATTTCAGTTATAAGTCATGGGGATGTAATACAAAGCATAAGAAACAGTCAGTAATATCCTAATACTCTGTGTGGTGACAGATGGTTGGTTACTAGACTTCTCGTGGTGATAACCTAGTAAGGGATAGAAACATCGAATCATTATATGATACACCTAAAACTAATATGATATTGTATGCCCACTACACTTTAATAAAAAATAAATGTAAGAAAATATACTAGCACTTATTGGGACAATTAATTCATGTGATAATAAATTCATTTAGAATTTGTTATTCATTAGTTCTATATATATTAAAGGGTTACTTGATTTCAAGTAGATAATAAGGCACTGGGAAAGAAAAGATAAATAAGATATTGGGCCTATCCTCAGTGACCTCTTCTTTATTTCAGTTTGACTATGTTTGCATCTTTCTTTTATAGTCAGAAACTGAAGTTTCATATGCTTCATAAAATATTATTACCTTCAGTTTTCTAGATCTGTATCCTTTCTTAGTCATTCTGCAATTCTGTGTTCAAGATCCAGAAAAATGTCCTTAGTCCGCAAACTTTTAAAAAGCACATTCTCAGTAAAATGACACAGACTATTGGGCTATCAACACTCAGATTTCTAACAAGTATCAGTTACTGTAACCGGTACACGGGAAACACACGATCATACCTGAATCGTGATCGGTGCAGAGAAAGATATTAGAAAGCTAATGCAGACTCTTGATGTCCAAGAAGACATTATTTAGAGCTACTTAGATGACCAATGTAGTTATCCTTTTTGTGCCTGTGACATATTATTTACACCTCTACTTATTCTGTTTTCAGACAGAGGCCTGGCCCTGAGCGGGGCTGCCTAGGGCCGGCTGGAGTGTGTGGGTGCTTGACTTCATGAAGGAAAGACTTCACGACAGGAGTCCGCGTGACCATGAGGACACATTGATGAAAGCTGGGGACAGTGACACAAGGTAGGGCTTACACAGAAGAAGCAACAGGAGAGCCTAGGCTGGGCTGCCTCTAGTCTACTGGGAAGTCAGAGAAAAGGGGGCCCTACGGACAGGATCTTACAGAAAGGAGCGGGCTGCTCCCCACAGGGACAGCTGATGGGCTGGGTCCTTAGTCTTGAGGCTTTTCTCTTTCTCTTAGGCAGGAATCTTAGGGGGATCTCAGGGGTGGGTCTCAGCAGAACATTCATCAATTCCCCAGGTGTGTCCAGTCAGGGACATGGTCTCTTCTGATGGGTCAGTGACAGGGCAGAGGGTCCTTAGTCATTGCAGTTGGCCTTGGTGTTGCCCACCTGGTTTTGCTGTTTTGGGGGGCCTGGCATTGAAACACCACTGAGGCCCAGATGTCATGTCTGGGGGGAAAAGCTGGGGGAGGAGAGGTCACCAAGGGGGTGGGGTCCTTGTGTTCCCAGTTTTGCCCCCTGGCAGGCACTGGGGGCTTTTTGGCTCTGGGGACCCTCTGCACTTGGCTGTCAATTGCTGGTCCACTGTGTTCAGCCCTCCGTGTCAGTTTCCCTGTTCCACTTGCCTAGGAACTTCCCCAGCCTCTCACGACCCTGACTCACGACTGCTATTCACAGTATGCTTGCTCAATGTCCGACACTGTGTTTGGAGCACAGTGCAGAACAAAGTTCTAAAACACAGATCCTGACTTCAAGGAGTGTACTTGGGATGTTACCTACCCAGATAACAGAAAGTCAATCCCAGTTTTGGTGCCAGAACTTAATGATCTGCCTGGAGCTCAACAGGAAAATGATTTGAGATCCTCTCCAATTGTGTACATGCGAAGTACTGAAAATGGAGAACACGCTTGCCAAGGAGAGAGGATAATAGATGCTAACACGGAGAATTAAGAAGCTTGTTAGGGAATGGCTTGAAAAGTTGGAGATAGAAATAACTTGTTTGCAACTGGTATAAAAAATCAACTATATATCTATCAGTGTGCATTTATAAATTTTTTAGTATTAGAAAAAAACCTAGTGTACCAGTCACGGTTCTCTGGAGAAACAGAGCCAATAGGGCGTGTGATCCAATAGGGAAAGAGCAACAAGAGGAAGAAAGATTGTTTTAGGATAAGGAATTGGATCTCATGATTCAGGAGGCTGACAAGTCCCAAGCTGCGCAGTCAGAAAGCTGGAAACCTCGAAGAGCGGATGGTATAGTTTCAGTCCCGAGGCCAGCAGGCTGGAGACCCAGGAAGAACCACTATTTCTATTTCAGTCCGAAGCCAGGAAAAAAAATGATGTCCTAGATCAGGGTTGTCAAACTCATTTTCACCAGGGGCCAGATCAGCCTTATGGTTGCCTTCCAAGGACCAAATGTAATTTGAGGACTGTATAAATGGAACCACTCCCTAACTAGGGGAAAGGAGCTCGGCGCTGCCGCCAGGTAGAAACAAGGTGCCGGGTGGGATAAAACAAGGTGGAGGGCCGGGTTCGGCCCGCGGGCCTGGTGTTTGCCACCTGTGACCTAGATTGAAGGCAGTCAGACGGGAGGAATTCCCTCTTACTGAGGGAAGCACCAGCCTTCTGTGTATTGACGCGTTCAGCTGGTGGGTGAGACCCACCCACATTAGGGAGGACTGTCAATTTGACTCAGTCGATCGATTGAAAAGTTCAACTCATCCGAAAACAGTCTCCCAGGAACACCTAAAGTAATGTTTGACCAAATATCTATCTACACACCTCATAGCCCAGTCATGTTGAGATATTCACTATCCATTACACCTATAAAACAAGAGGGTGTATAAGAGAAAGGTATAAATTAATTTATGGCTAACTGCATGCAAAACACCTACCAAAACTAAGAAAAAGTATTCATTTCCTTATCTGTTTTCAAGATTTTAAGATGCATTGCAAGTGGAAATATTGGAAATCTGTTCAGCCTCTCCATGTTATGTATGAAGAAGTTGTGATTCACAGAAATGACTTGTCCGCAATCATATATCTCCTTAACCCTAAAGCCAGAATTCAAACCAAAACCTTACAGCTTAGATATTCTTTCTAACAATACACTGATACAATGGCCCCCTTGTCACCTGTATGCATGACATAGGAGCTGGATATAGTTCAAATGAAGTTTCGAGAACACATCGGTAGATGCATTCCTGATACATGAGTGCTGTAGGCATGTTACGTCTGTGCTGGTGGTGATTCCCATTGAGCTCTCAAAGTACTTTGAGCGCGGCTATGACTGAGCTACATGTCATTTTGCAGTTAATTCAAAACAGGTCCTTTACATCCTCTCATATGAAATTCTGAACAAAACAAAAATAGACCTTTAGCACCGACTGTCAAAATATAGAGCATGATAAGGAGATGCGTGTACAGGCATGGAGCTAGAATGGACATTTTCAACCTTCGGTCACTGAGAGAAGATATCTCTTCTAAGCTCCTGAGCTTAGAAAACCACTCATTTCTTCCTTCACCTGCAGATGTCAAATACCTTTGATACATCCTCTAGTGTGTTTGTGGAGATGCAGTCTTGGGTAACCAATATTTTCTCATATTTCTAAAACTGTTGAAGACTTCAAGCAAATATTTATATGAAGACATTCACATTTTCAGATGTTTTGTAAAAGTCATGCCAAACCTGCATGAAGGGATGGGTGACAAGATGCTTTGCTTTAATGAAACACCTTCAAAATTTCCACAAGTTCCCTAAAATAGATCATAATGAATTCGTTGTTACAAATTCTCCCAGGACAAAGTGGCACAGTTTTACAAGTGAGCTACTGGAAAAAGAATCTGGCAGGGGGTGGGGGGGTGCGGGGAGTCTGGAAGGAAGTGAGTTTAAACACTGCTTCTTCCCGGAGTTGAAGGATCAGCTACTGTACTCGGGGAAGGAAGAAGCAGGGTGAGATATCTGCAGGTCCAGGAGGGAAGGCCGTGAGCCCATCTAGCAGCTGGAGTGTGTTGTGGTAGCTGCTTTCCTGTGTAAGCTGATTTACTTGTTTAAGGTCTGACCTCATCATCCTGTCGGTATGGGTTCCCACCTACACTGTTCGCTGCAGCTTTGCAGCTAGAAAGCTGGAAGTATTTATTCACTGTGGAGCGCAGGCAGCAGGCGGCGGGGGAGGGGGGAACAAGCAAGGCTGCTCTAACGCCCCTGTGCTTTTGTTAGTTCAACAGAAGAGGCAGAGCAACAAGAGATAACAAAGGCTCCGTTTCCTTTCTGTGAGAGAAGGCTTTTGTCTTTCCTCCCGCAACGATGTCAATGTCTGGCAAGAAAGAGTTTGATGTGAAACAGATCCTACGGCTGCGCTGGAGGTGGTTTAGTCATCCTTCTCCGGGCTCCCCCAACACTGGAAACTGCCTTCAGCAGGAAGGATATGAGCATAGAGGGACCCCGGTTCAGGGCAGGTTGAAGAACCACTCTCGGGACAGAAACGGACTGAAGAAAAGCGACAGTCCAGTCCACCACAGCTCACTGGCACCCGTGCCAGGACCGGCCCCTGCCCACCAGAGCCCTCTTCAGAATTGGCATCCACAGAACCTGCTAGAACATCTTCGAGCCAATGAAGATACTCCTAAAACAGCTCCAGAGGAGAATTTTTTCCAAAGGGCTTGTGAGAAACCCTCACAAGATTTGGACATGATGGCTGATGACAGTCCAGAAGATTCCCCAGCAAGGTAGGAATTTTCCTTCGCGTAACTCAAAGTCGCAGTCTAGGTTAGTTCATCCTCGAAAACTCTCATTTAGTGCTTCAACAAAAGTGTTGTTCTAGTCTCTGAATCTGTATGCAGCCAATCAGGGGCTCTACAAAACCCCCTCCTCTAAGTCTATAAAGAAAACAGTAATACTACTTTTCCATAATTAACGGGCAATATGTTTTAGGGTTGTAGTTTTATTTCTCCTATTTCATTCTGATTCCATGAAGAATCCTGTTTCAGTTCTAAGAGACATTTGTTAGAAATACACGTTTTCTGAAAATATCCTCTGTAGCCTGGATATTCACATAGTTGTGATTCTTTACCCAAGTCTGATGATTCATACGGAACTCTTTATACTTTGTGAGTTAAGCCAACTCTGACAAAATAAAAGCTCTGCTTGCTCAGCACATCCTTATCGATTCCGTAGCACACAGTTGTTGCATTGACGACTGGTAAATGCTATCTTCGTGTGAGAACATGCAACGGCCTCCTTTGATATTTCACATTCATCTCAAGTTGCATTAGTTGCAGAGCTACTTTGCAGTCATAAAAATATTTGACACAAAGCAGGTAATAAAATGCTGTTCACAGCAGAGGGATCCGAAAGTAGGAAGTAGAATATTCAGCTATTTCAGGGCATTAAATGGAACAAGAAATAATTTGAAAAAGTACAATTTCAGTGTAGTTTACAAAATATTAGACTTTATTGTCTGGGTGGCAGAAAATTATGTTCCCTCCTCTAATATAGTCCAATATAACTGAACCTAGGATATCTTTATTTTTAAAATGTTTTATTGTAAGATTTTATTCCCCAACATGTTACAGATGCAAGCAATGATTTTGGCAACATGATTAAATGGTAAAAGAGCCTTAGTATGTTTGAAATTGTATAACAGTTTGGCACGAAGCTATGTTTATTTATTTGGAAATCTGGATATCTGATCACCGTGTCTCTGCATAAGTTCAGAGGACAAAGGCTGGCACATCTGCTTCTAGATATAAGTTTTCCCAATATATCTGCCGGACAGTACCTTTCTTCCATAAATCCAGAACATAATACCGGTAGAGAAAAAACATTACAACATGATAGCAAAAGACAAATGAACTGTGCAAAACGATGCTTTTATAGGAGCTCAGTCTTCTTGTTGACATGCAAACATGCAAAAGAGTTTGTGAAATGACAAAGTGTGCGTGCATGAATTTTCCTAAATATTTTTGTGATTACCTGAGAAATGCTATATAACTCTTGGGATTGCAGGTTGCATTTAGCATAACTAACTGGACTTTCAAAGCAATATATAATCCACACTTTCAGATTTAACAGGCCTTCAAATGATCTCTCCTTACTATGGACCTCAGTTTGTAAAACTGCCGAATTTGGAGGTTGAGATTAAACACAATTGACTCCCTTGTAGAGAAATGAGAAGTATGCACTCTGACCTGCGAACAAAAGTCTCTGAGGGTCCCTGATTTGATTTTCCACCATGAGAATATATTTATAACAAATTAATTGCTAACATTAAAATAAATGCTGGCTAAAATGTCGAATATAAAGTGTTACCAAATAATACTTTAAAAAATATTTCTTTTTTTAATTTGATTTCTGATACTTTTCCTGTTCTAAAGAAATGTTCTGTTAATTATCCTATGACTAAAGTGGAAAGTTAACATTATTTTAATAAAAAAGAAGTGGTTTTATAGATGTGCCAAGGATATTTTAAGCAGAAGAGAAGGGGTGAGTTAAGGATCATATTAATTGAAATAGGATGACATTCATTTATCATTGGCCATTCGGATTGCTATGTTGGTAAAGGAGAGTTCGAGAAGCAGCGTTCTAATGCCTCTCTTCTTCTAACAAGATAGGGGAGCAGGAGGGAAGGATCCTGATGCGTTGGCAGCAGCCTTCCATCCCCTCAATAGAAATCTTGTAGTTAAAACCAAACAGACAAAAATGGCAGTCAAGGCAAAGGGGTGATCTTTAAGCCACCCTGCTTCCTAGAAATAGTGCACAGAATGAATATAGAAGGTGCTAAATTACTAACATGCGATATAACTGAATAGCCTGCAGTTATTCCTAAAATAGACAGTAAAGGCAAGTTATTAAAGTTATACTAATACATTAGTTTGGGGATTTACAAACCCAAATACATTCTTCAGTAACTTAATATAAGTATATGTACTTCATTTAAGAACATCTCTGTATTATGACCCCAGATTTTGGGAATGCTTATATCAGTATGCCTGCCACCAGGGACCTGGGCTCAATTATCATTTTCTTTTCATCTACTAACTCTGCATCTTTACTTCCCCATAATTCCCCTTGCTCAGTGTCCTTTCGTTTCTTTATTTCATCCCTAGCATTCCAAAACCCAGAACAAAGATTTTAACAATGTATTATAGCCATGCTTCTTATATGACAGAATATTTAAGTTTGACATTTTATATATAAAGTATTTTTCAACTGCTCGTAAAGACTTGATGACAGAAGTACCCAGGCGCACGCCACACTGGTAAACTGCGCGTGTTGAGACAAATGTACTTATCTCCTCACCGTGTGTGAGAACATTATATAGAATGCTGATAAGCTGTGTATGGGCTCAGGCAACATGCTCCGGGACAAAGCTGCTGGTTCTCTGGGCTGTTTAGTTTTCAGAAATTGATAGGATTGGGGTCATGCCTTCATCCCACTTGTTGGCGCTTCACGTTTCTGCATAACCTCCCAATTGTATAATATGCAAATCTGCAATCTTTGCCAGTGTTGTGCTGTCAGATAATACTTTGAATTCCCTCTCCACTTAAGTTTTTTCCTATTTTCAAGTGAGGCTTGCCCAGAAAAAATAGGGTAGCTGTCATTATATATTTTGATATGCAAAAGAAGGAGGAAATGGATGAATAAAATTTAGGATTTATTAATAATTCATTCCACAAATATTGAACACCAATTGTGTGTCAAGCAGACTTCTAGATGTTGGGGATAAAACGGGAGTCAAAACAGAATATGCTTTCATGGATGGGAAAGAGACATGAAAAATAAAGCAGCCCCAGCCAGGTAGCTCAGTTAATGAGAGCATGGTCCTGATAGGCCAAGGTTGCGGGTTCGATGCCTGGTCAGGGCACATACAAGAATCAACCAATGAGTGCATAACTAAGTGGGGCAATAAATTGGTGTTTCTCTCTCTCTCTCAAATGAATAAAAATTTAAATAAATAAACCAAACTATTACAGTTAAGTGGTTATAAGTAGCAGCATTTAAAAAAAACCAGAAGGGAGTTAAGGAAGGACACTCCTTCAGATAACAAAGGTCTTTTGAACGAGATAGCATTTGAGCAGAGATCTAAGTGAAGTGAAGGAGAAAGCCATAAGCATGTCTGACTCAAGAATCAGAAGCAACTGAGAAGTCATGATCGCTATCCTTTTCTTTTCAAATCTGAGCTGCATGCTGCCACAGAGTCTGTTGATTAATGTCCAAAACCTCCTTAACTGGTGAACTCAGAAATATACCTTAACCTGTTGTTCATTACAGCGATTTTAAGGTCGCATGTCTGTTCTATGGCCACAGAAATGACCTTGCAGCCATTCAGTAACCAGGGTGCCATGGTGTCCTGGGAGGATCTGGCTCTTCAGCGAGCTGACCATAAGCCTCAGGTACTGAGGCCCAAACGCTTGGGTGTATTTGCCTCTTCATCCTCCACACAAATCCATCTGTGAGGTGAAATATTCTTCAGAAATATTTATGCATAAGGGAAATCCTAGAGCTTAAACAGTGAAACTTAACTGTAAACAGTCTTCCTCACAGAGTAGGAAGTAAGCTGGGCGGGTATTTACAGGGAGAGCTTTCCAGAAAGAGTTCTTAGATGGGAGTGTGTTACATTTTCAATGCAAAGAGGCTGGTGCAGCGGGAGTACAGTCCTCAGTGAGGGGAAAGTGGTAGGACATGGTTTTAGAAAGGCAATGACAGTAAAACAACAGTCAAACAACCTTAAAAATGGTAAGTTCCTTTTGCAGACACTTAACGTGTGTTTCCTAAGCACCTTCACTATATTTTTGGGTTTTGTAAGGAAAATACTTGAATGTGAATATTGTGACTTCATCTGCAAATGAAATTGCTCTGGGTATTTCACTGTAAGATATCTGTTGTTGTTCCCTAACTTCTTACAGCACAGAAATAATGTAATTTTCTAAAGCTTATTGCTGAACCAACTTTACTGTTTTATACAGCATTATTAAGTACAAACTATTAGTTCAAAGGAAAGAAAAAGGAAGAATCTACAATTTTATTGTTGTCTGTAGCAGTTTAACATTAAATCCCTTTGCCTGGTTTAAGATATACCATACAAAAATACACAATTCAATTGCTTTACTAAATTTAGAGCATTTTAACAAATCACTTAAATATCATGCAATAATTTCTAACTTTTTAACTTTTTTTTCCTATTTCACATGTTTTTATTGAATATATTGGGGTGACATTCATAATCAAATTATATAGGTTTCAGGTGTACAATTTGTAACACATCATCTGTATCTTGTGTTGTGTATTCACCACCCAAAATATGTACCCTCCTTAAAGGGGTCCCATGTTCTCCCTCCCCCACCCCACTTTCCCTCTGGTAACCACCCGACAGTTGTCTGTGTCTGAGTCTTTCCTTTCATTTTTTGCTTAATGCCTGCACCTTCTCCCCCAACCTCCCACCCCTTCTCGTGGGACAGCTGTCGGTCTGTTCTCTCTATCTATGCGTCTGTTTCTATTTTGTTCGTCCGCTTATTTTGCTCATTAGATTCCACATATGAGCGGAATCATATGGTACTTGTCTTTCTTTGACTGGCTTATTTCATTAGCAATAATGTTCTCCAGGTACATCCATGCTGTTACTAAGGGTAAGAGTTCCTTTTTTTTTTTTAACTGCCACTTAGTATTCCATTGTGTAAATGTACCACTGCTTTTTTATCCTCCCGTCTACTGATGGGCACTTAAGTTACTTCCTGCCCTTGGCTGTTGTAAATAGTGCTGCTATGAACATAGGGACACATATTTTCTTCTAATCGGTGTTTCAGGATTCTTAGGCTATATTCCCACAAGTGGAATCGCTGGGTCAAAAGACAGTTCCATCTTTAGTTTTTTTGAGGGAACTCCATATTGTTTTCCACAGTGGCTGCAGAGGCATGGACACATGGAACATACCGACAACTGTCACAGGAGAGGGTGTCGGGGGGAGGGAAGAAATCAGCCAAAGAACATACATGTGTGTATATATGCAAAGCCCATGGACACAGACAACCATGAAGTGAAGGCAGGGGGCCAGGGCTGGTTGGATGGGGCAAAGGGGGGAAAATGGTGGACATCTGTAATAGTGTCAACAATTTAAAAATTAATGAAATCTGAATATTTACTTATTTACTTACACAGTGGAACCTCGGTTCTCAAACTTAATTCATTCTGGAAGGCTGTTCGAGAACTCATTTGTTTAAGATGGGAGACTTTTAGAACCGAGGCTTGACTGTATTTTCAAAATAAAATGTTTGATAAACAAAAAAACCCCAGAACACTGATCATATTCTGGCACACTGCCCACAGACCTAACTTTCCCCTTCAGTTCCCTTATATTACTTTATCCTTTCTGGGTTTTTTCTGTTTCTTTGTTTGCTTTCTGTTTTGGTACTTCAGAGTTGCTCTTTAAAACAAATGTGTTCTTCTCTGTCTGCATGGGATAATACATCAAGAGTATATAACTCTAAAAGTATAACCCCAAACTAAAAGAATAAAAAATAGCTTATTGTCATTTTTAAGCAAGATAGAAAAGGAGATGAAAAGTTAAACATTTCTTTATAAATGATGAATCTGGTTACAATATTTAATTTAATATTTACGTAATCACCTTTCAGGAGCCATTCATTGACTGCTCTTAATGACTTGCTGAATGAAGTAAGTTTGAGAGTAATTGGCATACAGGTTGCGCCCGATCAAGATGAGTTTTACGTCTACACAAAGCATCACGCATGCACTTGAACTTATAACAGATGATCAGAGAAATACTGATATGCTATAATTATTTTCATATCTACTGTGTATCTGAAGAAAAAAAGGAAATTTCTGCTCTAAGTTTTTTTTTTATCCGTTGTACTTTGATTCAATTGTGTCTTAGGATTTTAGTTAGAGAATACTTTTAAACAACTGCACAAGTGTAGAAATTGAAGCCTAAAACGTGGAATGATTACAGCTTATTAGTGACAAAACTGGGGCTAGAAATCCAATTTCCTAACTGCTGGGCTTTCAACCACACTGCTCTCCCAGCAGCATTTCAACTCCTTCCTTCTGATACATTATGAGTGTCCAATCATCACTACAGCTGATGTTAAAAAGTGCTTAGATGAGGCTGACTACAAATGAAATATCAGAAAAAATCACGACATTGTCAGTCAGAGAACTGTCATGTCAAGGATATAAAGTAGGACATTTTACAAAGTCTTGTATCATAGAAATAGTTAAATCATTTTGTTCATTCCGCTGTTTTCAGAAAATGCCTAAAACATCCAGTAAATTCGGGAGTACATGTTATTCCGTGTAGATCGTCTAAGAGTACCCTGGGGCTTCCCCATACACTCAAGCGTCCAAAAACAAGGCAAGAGAGGTCTCTGGACAACGAGCTACCTGCTGCTCTGGCCTTCACCGTTAGTAGTATGTACAATCATCAACTGAGTTCATATCCATGCTGTTATTCTTTTTTTTTAAAGATTTTTTTATTTTATTTTTAAAGATTTTATTTATTTTTAGAGAGAGGGGAAGGGAGGGAGAAAGAGAGGGAGAGAAACAGCAATGTATGTTTGCCTCTCACACAGCCCTCACTGGGGACCTGGCCTGCAACCCAGGCATGTGTCCTGACTGAGAATCGAACTGGGACCCTTTGGTTCCCAGCCCGCGCTCAATCCACTGAGCTACACCAGCCAGGGTTCCATGCTGTTATTCTTGAGTAGATCCATTTTACAACTTCATTCAAGAAATAAGGAGGTTGCTCAAATACCATTTATAATTTCTCTGAGAGCTAACCAACAAATACATTAAGCCAATTTAGGCCCTATTTTCTTATTCTCTTCTCAAGAATATAGAACTGATGATAGATGTATCTATGTAAAACCTCTAAGATAACTTTTAAAGTGATCCTGCAATTTTCTGTTCTTCAGGCCAAATTTCCAAAAGTGCCATAATTTTGTTAGTTTTCTGTTGACAGCAAGGGCCTATCACAGATCTTTTATTTTGTATTGAAAGTGGCTGGCAAAAATAAGTTAATATAAAATTTGGCTTTTGCTCAAAGTCCTATGTCATTAAAGGAGAGGAAAATACTGGCAAAATCATAAAAATGTATGAAACACCTGGTGTTGCTTCCAGTCAAGCTCAAATAATAGGTGTTTCCCCTTGCATAAAATTATTTTCTTTTATCCTTTCAGCATAGTAGAGGTTTTCACAGGTGCATGATAATTTCAGTCATTATTTACCTAAAACATCTATCTGTCAGAAGTAGAGATGACCCCGGTGGGTAATATACTTGGCAAAATTAATATATAGCATGAGACTGTCTTTTCACTTTGAATGAATAAAATATAATAACAGTCTTCCTAAGGACATATCAAAACAAAACTCATTCTGTTTGCTAGCCACCGCATACTTTTAAAAATATTCATCTTCAGTTCTTTAATATTGCAGGTCAAAATAGTTCATTCTCTCAATTTTTAATTACAGTTTTTGGGGTGGCATTGGTTAATAGGATCATATGGTTTCAAGAGCACATTCCTATGCTATATGATCTGTATATTGCGCTGTGTGCCCAGCGCCCAAATTGAAATCATGATCCATCACCACAGATTTGGCCCCCTTTGCCCTTTACTACCCCCACCCCCTTCCCTCTGGTGCCCACCACACTGCTGTCTGTGTCTGTGAGTTTTAAAACACAATATACAGGCATTTGTAAAAGTTAGAATCTAAACATGTATGTCTATTTTTAAACATTACACTAAATCAAAATATTAATTTATTAGTAAAACAAAAGGGTAGAATTACTCTTGCTTGTTGAATAATGACTGCTTAATTCTGAGAGTGTATCTAAGAAGGACTTGTAAGCTGGTGGACTATTACGTATCATTAATGATTAATAGTAGTGAGAATGGAATACATCGTGACATCAGAACACACACGGTTTGTTTAATTCAAGCCTGTTATGCAATGTATTTCATCCATAAAATACATTTATGTTGAAAACTGTCTTCATCACTCATCTTTGTGACCGCTATAGTACAGTGTCGTCTCGCAGGAAGCATGCTTTTCACACCTGTGTGTGATTAAAAAAATAAAACAATATAATCAAGGGAATGTATGGCTAAAATGGTAAACAGCAGATATCTCGATATTTTCCTAACCTTTCTACTTCAGTGGATATATGGGAAATGATAGATCATTGACTTGAAGTAACTCGTCCTTTAAAAACACATGCCACTGACTACATCCAAGAGACATAAGGCACAAGATGATTTTTGCTAATGGTATTAATTAGCAATGGTATTAATAGGATTCTGAAAAATGTTTTATTCTCATGATTTTCTAGCTTTTCAACTTGCTTTTCTTTTTTTCTCAATCCCTCCACTAGCTTTTCAACTTTAGGAAAATTAAAGGTATGACTGTATGAGTTTCAACTCGAAGGTCCCATAACGCTGTATACCTACATATGCACACACTTCCTAGATAAGACAAGGTCAAGCTTTCAAAAACCAGGCCCTCTTAAGTAAATATAATTTGTTTAGTGATGAAAAACTTAAATAAAACTTCCTTAACTTGAATATCATGCATGCCCTTCAGATTTCACTTAATATTTAAAAAAAATGTGGGGGCAAAGGGACAATGGGGGAAAGAAGGGGAAGGGTCAAGTCAAGGGACATGTATATAGGACCCATGGACATGCACAGTGGGAGAGGGGGGTGGGTAGGGCCGGGAGAGTAATGGGGGGAAATGAGGAAAACTGTAATTGAACGACAATTTAAAAATTTTTTAAATTATTCAATATTTAATTGCTTTTGTCAATATAATATCATTCTTGTCATTTAATGAATACTAAGAAAGAGCACATGGCCATAAATAGGGTGACGTGGGGAAACCTCATACTGATTTGGTTCTTGTAATTGCCATCATGTATACTAAGAACTGAATGGAGATCATCCCACATCAGCTACTAGATATTTCATTGGGAAATGTTCACTGGGGAACACACTTCACTGTAGGTGAGTCTGGTGTGCTGGGAAGTCGCAGTCCTGTGCTTGACACCAAATAATAATGCAGGAAGTAAAACGTACAGAGTCTCAGTGCAGTTCATTCTATGCCAGGTACAGACAACATCTAAACTCCTGTGATTTTCTAACGTCTTAGTTTTCCTCTTTATTCCTTTTCTGTCTTTTTTCCCTTTCATCACCATTTTGATTCTTTTCCTAAGAGCGGATGAACAGGAGTAAGGATAGATGCCCGGTGAGGAATCCCTGCTGTATTTTTGCTGCAAAGAAGTGACTCCAGGATCCTCCCGAAGTCACCATGAATTAAAATAAGATTCTTTTTTTCTAAAGATTTTATTTATTTTATTTTTAGAGAGGAGAAGGGAAGGAGAAAGAGAGGGAAAGAAACACCAATGTGTGGCTGCCTCTTGCACGCCCCCTACTGGGGACCTGGGCCGCAACCCAGGCATGTGCCCTGACTGGGAATCCAACCAGCGATCCTTTGGTTCACAGGCTGGCACTCAATCACTGAGCTACACCAGCGAGGGTTAAAATAAGATTCTAATCTCAGCCCCAAACATGTTCTGGTTGACTATATTATAAGGTTAGACCTGTATCAGGAAGATTATGTCTATATTACTAGGTATGAACTATGAGGATAATTGATATTCATTTCTGTAAATACTATATTTATTGCACTAACTTTGCTAGGTATGCTGATTTAATTACAAAAATCTTAAGCAAAAGTGACAGAATTGGCCTTAACAAAGGTGGCAACTGATTTTTTTTTTTGGAGGACTATTACTACAGTTACAGCATAGAACATCTCATTAAAAGAGAAAATGATGTTTAGAACTTTCTATGTAATAAATTTGAGTCTCACTCATCACCTTGGAAGTCAAACTTTGAACTCACTTTATTTTTTTAAAGAAGTTTATTTTGTGGTAGCTTGCTGGAGACTCGTGATAAAAATGTAAAGGAAAGCCCCAGATTCTGCCATAATAAATCACTCGTGGGTTTTTTAAATTCCTTTTCTTGAGTTTATTGGAGTGACACTGGTTAACAAAGTTATACAGGTTTCAGGCGCACAGTTCTACAACACATCCACTGTACACTGTATTGTGTGTTCACCACCCCAAGTCAAGTCTCCTCCCATCGCTATCTATCCCCGCTTTACCCTTCTCCCCTCCTCCCACCCCAGAATCCACCAACATAATGAGAACACAACCCACTGTATGGGAGAACGTTTTCACCAATGATGAAATTCATCAGTTCATCTGACGAGGGGTTCATGTTCAACATTTATAAGGAACTTCTAAAACTCAACAACCAAAACAAAACAAAATCAATTATAAAATGGGCAAAGGACCTGAACAGACACTTTTCCAAAGAGGACACACAGATGGCCAACAGACACATGAAAACATGCTCAATGCCACTAATCCTCAGAGAGATGCAAAGGAAAACCACAATGAGATATCACCTCATGCCAGTCAGAATGGCTGTCACCAATAAATCAACAAACAAGTGCTGGCGAGGCTGTGGAGAACAGGGAGCCCTTGTTCACTGTGGGTGGGAATGCAGACTGGTGCAGCCACTGCGGAAAGCAGTATAGAGTTACCTCAAAAAACTAAAAATGGAACTGCCTTATCACTCATTTTTTTTTAACTATACACACAATGGAATACTACCGACCATAAAAAAGAGGAAAATCTTACCTTTTATGACAGCATGGGTGGATCTGGAAATTAATATGCTGTCTGTATTTCAGTTGGTTTTTGTTTTGATTCATCCGTTTGTTTCTCTTTTTTATATTCCACATGTGAGTGTAATCTTACAGTTTTCATCATTTTCCATCTGACTTATTTCACTGGGCATAATACCCTCAACATGCACGCATGCTGTCACAAACGGCAGCGTTTTGTATTTCATATGGCTGAGCACTATTCCATTTCGTGTATATATATATATGTGTATACACACCACATCTTCTTTATCCATCCATCAGTTAGTGGACACTTACATTGTTTCCATATCTCCGTGTATTTGTGGTTCTTTCCAGCTTTTTTATGGTTGGTTTCTAGCTTTATACCATTGTGGGAGGAACAAATGCTTGATGTGATTTCAAACTTCTTAAAAATTTTGAGATGTATTTTGTGTCCCAACACATGGTCCATCCTTGAGAATGTTCCGTGTGCACTTGATAGTGATATGTATTGTTACTTGGATGGAAAGCTCTGCAAATATCTATTAAGTCCATCTGCTCTAATGTGTAAATAGAGACCAGTGTTTTCCTTTTCCGGCTCTGTGTCTGGATGATTTATCCATTGATTCAAGTGGGGTGTCACAGTCTCCTACTATGATTGTTTCATTTCCTATTTATGACTTTAGGTTTATTTATAATTTCTTTACATATATTGGTGCTGTTGAATTGGGTGCAAATATATTAATAAATGTTATGTCTTCATCATGGATTATCTCCTTTATAATCATAAAATGGCCATCTTTATCTCTTCTTACAATTTTGTCTTGCAGTCTGTCTTGTTTGCTACACACACTTTATCTGGATAGCATCTGCTTGGGGTAGCATCTTCTACCCCTTCACTTCGAGTCTATGTTTGTCTTTGGAGCTGAGAGGCATCTCCTGAAGGCAGCATACAGCATGTCTTGTTTTTGATCCATTTGGCTACACTATGCCTTTTTATCTGGGAATTAACTCTATTTACATATAGAATTATAATTGATCTTTGAATACCTTACTAATGCCATTTTCTCTTTTGTTTTCTGTTTGCTCTGTATTTCCCGTGTTTCTTTTCATTTGTTTTTCTCCTGGGATACCCACTCTACTTCTGTTGCTCTTTCTGTGTAAGTCAGACAGTTCTCAACCTGTTCTTTTCTTTTTTAAAAAAAACCTGGCCCTAGCTGGTGTGGCTCAGTGGATTGAGCACAGGCTTGTGAACCAAAGCGTTGCCGGTTTGATTCCCAGTCAGGGCACAGGCCTGGGTTGCAGGTCAAGTCCCCAGTGGGGGGGCACGCAAGAGACAACCACACATTGATGTTTCTCTCCCCCTCTTTCTCCTTTCTTTTCCCTCTCTCTAAAAATGAATAAATAAAATCTTTTTCAAAAATCTCATTTTTCCTGTTCTTTTACCTGAATTATTTCTAGATTTCTATCACAAAGCTCACTAATTCTCTCCCATATTGTCTGCTCTATATGCAATGCTTTCTAATGCATTCTTCATCTCATTCATTGAATTGTTCAGTTGTAAAATTTGCTTTTTTATAATTTCCATATCTTGGGTAAAGTACTCCTTCTGTTCATTAGTTTCCCTCTTGAGCTCAGTGAAATGCCTTTCAAAGTTCTCTTGTATTTTATTGATTTTCTTCATAATTGCTACATGAAATTCCTTATTACTTAGCTCACAACCTTCCATTGCTTTGAGTTTGGTTTCAAGAGAATTGTTACGTGCTAATGTGTTTCCATGTTACTGTGGCTGTTCACGGTGCTAGACGGCTGGCTCTTCTGGCGATTGGAAGTGATGAACACCTTTTTTATTTTGGTACCATTTGATGTTAACATTTCAGCAGCTGGATAAATAGAGGTCTTTTGTTTTCTGGTATACGGTGTTATAGCACAAACTTTTCTTTCCTCTTATCTGCACTGCTTACGTCTCCAGGGTCATGGCAGGGAAGCATCACTTTGGCTGTTCAAGTCGCCACCTGGTTGACTGGGGTGGCGAGTGCCCCATCTGTGTTTGAGTCGCCTGGGTTGGGGCACAGCCACTGTGGTGAGGGAGTATGACAGTTTGAGCTGTTTGTGAGCTTGCATCACTGCTACTTGTTTTTCTACGGCTGCCCTGGGAGACCACGGGTACATCTCTGTTATTCCTACCAGGCTTCACAGCACTTGAAGGAGAAAGCCAGATCCTTCTGTTACCATGGGGTGGGGCCACACTCCAGCTCCTCCGCTGCTAACTGATTTTCTGGGGCTGCAGGCTCAGCCATAGTATCTGGGGAACCATGTCTGTGGGCACCATGTCTGTGGGCACCATGTCTGTTTTTCACCCGACGCTGCATCCCTTTCGTGTTTCAGGGTGCCCACACCTTAATTTGTACTGACGTTCAGATCTCTCAGGCATCCTAGGGTGTTGAGCCGAGGAATGTTTGTTGGGTTATACAGGTCCAAGTAGTTTTGATGAACGGGGAAGTACAATGGGGAAATGCAGAGGGGCCATCTCACTCCACCATGGTGCGCCATAGGTCTTTTTCTCTAGTTTTTAAAATGAGGAAAGTGTGTGCACCTATCTCATATGGTTGTGTGGAAGATTAATTGTAGCAATAAATATTTGGGCAGTATCTCATGTACATGTTCAATAAATGTTAACATTTATGGACAATTTTCATCATAACACATTCATCATTTGGGGTAAGCATACTATAGTTTTGTAGAGGTAGACGAGAAAACTGCCTCCTAATTAGCCATTGCTTAATCATTGAGTTAATTATTTTATAATAGGTATGCCATTGTTATTTTACTAATTCATTCATTTAATTTCTTATCTGAGGAGATTTCCACATATCTTCATAATCTAGTTAATTACAAACATCCTTCCTTCATTCGCTAAAGTGGATATCTGAAATGGTAATGTTACGTAGGCAACGTTTTCTAGTAATCCAAGCAGGGAATTTAATGTGAGACATTTTGACGACACATTTTAATACATCATTGTGTTATTCGGATTGTGGTAAAATCAAACTAATAAAATAAAGCAGCTAAGATAATAAAAACTTCTAAGTCCTTGTTGGATGTTCTACAAGCACATTGGGGGACATAACTGCAATGAGTGTTTTAGAACAGGGGTAGGTTTATCTTTTCTTTAAAAGAAGATAGAGGAAATATTTTGGGCTTTTCAGGTTCTCCAGTCACTGCAGCAACTACTCAACTCTGACCTCAGTGCAAAAACAGCCATAGATCATATGGAAATGAATGACTGTTACGGTATTCCAATAAGACCATGTTTATGGACATTGATTTTCGGAATTTCAGATAATGTTACTTTTGCATTTTGATTGTGTTAGGCATTTAACAATGCAAAATCCACTTTGAGCTCACGAAGCATACAGACAGATGGCTGGCTAGATTTGGCCCGTGGGCCGTGGTTTCTTAAACCTTGTCTTAGAAGCACTTTGTGAAGCACGAAGGGAATATTTTCTCCAACAGATAACTATAAAAATCCTGTCACGTTGACACTGAGATACTGAGCTTTGATACTTTGAGCTTTGGACCGTCCCACTAGCTGAGGCTTGCTCATTTTTCAAAGGTGCTTTGATTTGAAACACTATTTAAAATCAATTTTGCACATCAAAATGATCTCACTACTGTTAAAGAAGGTAACATAATTCTGACTGCATGTGTTTTACACAGATTACAATAGTAAATGAAAATCAAGAAAATGTATTACTGTAGATTTTCATGTCTGGAAAACAAAAATCACATGAAAGTCAAAATCCCCTCAAAACTACTACTTCAGTCATACATTCAATAATTTGGAATGCATAATATATTCAAAGTAGCTTTACAGAGAGAATGCTGCATAAAACAACTGCTTTCTCATTGCTTACATTCTAGTACAGGACATAAATATGTATATGAATAACTATAATGCAAGATGGAATGTGATAAGTGGTATAATAGTAGTATATCAAATAAACCTTACATGTTAGTATTTTGCGAATTAGAAAAAATTGTTTACAAAAACTGTACCCTTAGTATTAAAAAAAACTGTACCCTAAGTCCCAGTATGTCTACTACTGATATATTTGTTTGCGTGTGTGTGTGACATGTTTATTCCTTTGGACAATAATTATGTGCCTCTTAGTTTTAGTAAAAGCTAGCTGTTCTCTATGCCAGGGCAATATTTATGTTAAAGTTTGGATACCTAAAGGGAGTATTGCCGGCCAGCACTTGCTCTGAGGCTAGTGACGATATTATTTCATTCTTGTTTCTAGACTTTTCATAGTAGCCCCTAAAGTAAAAATGTATAATTTAAAGAATACTAGAAAAACACCTCATGGCCCAGATATTCCATCCTATTCATCTAGCTAAATTCCACATTTGTTTTTGGAAATCACTTCTTTGTCCTGTTAAACCATAAATAGCCCTAGCTGCTGGGCTTTTGGTTTCAATAAGGGTGATGTTTATTTGCAGGCCTCTGATTCTGTTGTTATGTTAATTTTACCCTAATGCAAATAAGGTTATGATGTATCAAAATGGATTCTTAAATTTATCATATTCTATCTACTGCTTAAATCACTAGAATAGCTTATCAAATCTATTTAGTTGTAATTTATAGACTACCAAATTACAGAGAAATGACTATACATACTTTTGTAGCACTTTTCTTTTTTTTTAAGATTTTATTTATTTATTTTCAGAGAGAGGAGAAGGGAGGGAGAAAGAGCAATGTATGGTTGCCTCTCACATGGCCCTCATTGGGACCTGGCCCGCAACCCAGGCATGTGCCCCAACTGGGAATGGAACCGGGACCCTCTGGTTCCCAGCCCGCGCTCAGACCACTGAGCTACACCAGCTGGGCTGTAGCACTTTTCTAACAGAAGTTTACCTATAGTCACATCATCAAAGCAAGACCACTTGGGTTTCTGATCAAAACCCATGTAAATCTGCTCTGGCTGGTGTGGCTCAGTGGACTGAATGCTGGCCTGAGAACCAAAGGGTCACTGGTTTGACTCCCAGTTAGGGCACATGCCTGTGTTGCCAGTCAGGTCCCCAGTAGGGGGCGGGTGAGAAGCAACCACACATTGATGCTTCTCTACCTCTCTTTCTTCCTCCTTGTCTAAGAATAAAAAAATAAATAAATAAAATCTTTTTTAAAAAGCCTTATAAATCTTATACTACTGTTAATGTAGTTTTACTTGTTTAAAGCCCTTATTTACATTAAAAAAGTATAGGAAAAAGAAAAAATCAATCAACAGAATGAAAACACAACCTATGAAATGGGAAAAAAGTATTTGCAAACCATTTACCTAATGAGGAATTAATACACAAATATATGAAGAGTACAACTCAATAGCAAAAAATAATAACCAGAGTAAAAATGGGCAGAAGACTTAGACATTTTTCTAAAGAAAATATCCAAATGGCTGACAAGTACATAAAAAGATGCTCAGCATCACGAATCATCAGGGAAGTAAAAACAGCATCATGATGAGCTATGACCTCACGCTTGTTTTCACTATAAACATTACAAGAGATATCCAGTGTTGGCAAGGGTGTTGAGGAACGGAAACCCTTATGCAACGCTGGTGGGAATGTAGCATTGTGCAACTGCTGTGGAGTTCGGTTTGGAGCTTCCTCAAAAAATTAAACATATAACTACCATATCATCTAGCAATCCCTCCTTTGGGTATATATACTAAGAGAGTGAAGTTAGTATCTCAAAGCGATATCTGCACTCCCGTGTTCATTGCGACATTACTCACAGTAGCCAAAGCGTGGTAACAACCTCAGTGTTCATTTATAGATGAACAGTTAAAGATAATGTGATATATATGCACACACATATAATGGAATGTTGTTTAGCCATAAAAAAGAAAGAAAGCTGCCACGTGCAAACATCAGTGAACCTTGAGGGCATTGTGCTAAGTGAAATAGGTCAGACAAAGTCAAATAGTATATGATGTCACTTAAATGTGGAATCTAAAGGTCAAATTCATAGATTCAGATTGGTTGGTGAATGGTTGCTGTTGCAGCAGGGTGCAAATAGTGGGGAGATGTTGATCAAAAGGTACAAATTTCCCCTTATAAATTGAATAAGTTCAGGAGATATAACACATACCATGGTGACTATAATTAATAACACTGGCCCTGACTGGTGTGGCTCAGTGGATTGAGTGTGGGCCTGCAAACCAAAGGATCACCAGTTCGATTCCTAGTCGGGGCACATGTCTGTGTCCCCAGGCCCCCAGTAGGGGGCACGTGAGAGGTGACCACATATTGATGTTTCTCTTCCTCTCTTTCTCTTTCCCTTCCCTTCTTTCTAAAAATAAATACATAAAATATTTAAAAAAAATAACACTGCATCATATACTTGAAAGTAACTAAGAGAGATATTAATTGTTCTCATTACAAAAAATAAATTATAATTCTATGAGGTGATAGATGTGTTAACTAACTTCATTGTGGAAATCACTTTACAATATATACATGTATCAAACCATCATGTTGTACACCTTAAACTTTACAATGTTATATGTCTGTCATATCTAAACATAGCTGGGAAAAATGCAACATGGAAGAAAATATAAAAATATAAGGTAGAATTAGGAAGGAAGTTGTAAAATGAAGCAAGGCGTGATACTATTTTCTGAAAATAGCTGGAGTTATTGAGTTTGCTGTTTAAAGAAAATGAAATTTATAGGCAGAAAGTAGAAAAGTGGTTTACAAGGTCTCTGGGGCATGAGGGAAAAAGGGAGAGATTGGAAAAAGGTATAAATTCTCAGGTAAAAGATGAATATCTTCTAAGAATGCAATTTAATATGGTGAATATAGTTGAAAACATTGTTTATGTTAATGAAATTTAGTCAGAGAGTAGAATTTATTATCACCCACATTAACTGATTAATTAATATAGGAGTGATGGATATGCTAATTAACTAGATGGGGGAATCTTTTCACAATTTATATGTATATCAAATCATCACATTGGGCACTTTACATAGCTGACGATTTTATTTTTGCCATTATTCCGCATTAAAGGTGAACAAGGAATGCTAAATATATTTAATGTTTTAGCAAAAACTATACATCTTACCATGTGAGCAGACACCTACCTGTAGGTGGCACTGTAACGCAGCACAGCTTATTTGGTCTCTAGAGTGTAACTTGATAACAATATTTCAAAATGTGAAGTGTCCTAATTAAGGAGGTGGCATTGAAAAAGCTTTCCACTTCTTGCAAGGGTTCAATCAATACTATACTTAAAAGCCAGCTATCATTGTTTTCTCAAGAATTGGATTCTTTTGTTATTTTGATAAAAAGACATTCTTAAATGAAGTTTTTGTTTTAAATTATAGTGTCAAATTAATCAGTGTCTACATATTGGGGAGACAAAGAGAATTTATGTAGAAAATATTTACCTCTGAAGAGGTCGTGAATGTGATCACCACGGCAGTCTATCACAACTCTCACCATTTTGTCACAGAACCCCGCCAGTGCTGTTCTGGAACAGCTGTGGGTCCCATTGCCCACCGCCAAGAAGCACGACTCCCAGTGCAAGAGTTTGGTGGAAAAGGAAAGGGGTTGTCTATTTAAAGGTTATACAGATTTGGAATAATGGCAGATTTCTGCCATTAACTCCCGCTCCCTTTAAAAATCACCCCAAAACACATAGTTGGGCCTCCCTCGGCCAAACCAGGCCAGTTTCAGAATATGCCACTCAGAGGTACAGTCTTTCAGAAAAGCAGAAGTCCGCGGCTCAGCATTCCCCGGTCACAGTCACAGTTCAGCCCCAGGCATCTCTCACAAACCCAGGTGGCTGGGCAGGTCCCCCGCTGCACCACCAGCTCTGGCAACTCATTAGACTTCTGGCTTTCAGACCTCCTCCCTCCCTGATTCCAGACCTGGTAGTTCTCTTTCACCCCTACTTTCAGACCTCCCACTTACTCCAGAGCACGTGGCTTCCCCCTCTTCTCTTTTAATTCACTTTAATTCATTTAAATGTTCAGCCCAGAACTTCCTGTGACCTCATGTCTGACCCATCCTATGGTGTGTTAGCATCTGCTATTTTTGCCAGTTCCCCTGTATTTTTAATCTTCTTTCAGCTGCCCTCTTTAGTCAGGGCAAGAGTTTCCAGCCACACACAGACATCCGGGGTGGACACCCACCCCTGCCTCTTGTGCAGGGGCTGTATGAGCTCCTCTGGCATGTCACGAGTCCCTGAACGTTCTCAGAGTCACGTACACAACTCGCCCTGGGTCAGAGCACTCTTCCCCACAGGAAGGCAGGGCTAGTAACTTGGCTTTCTTATGAAATGCACCTCAAACTCTACCATCCACTTCCTCCTTGTCCCAATGAAGGATTGTGGGGGTTGGTCTTCTGATTTCAGGGGGCTCCATTACAATTTTATGACAGATGATAGCCACGTCACAAAAATTACAGTTTTATGCTCTTTAAAACTACAACTAAGACAATCATTTTAAAATGAAATACTTCCCCATAAATCAGAGTTTATTTTATTTTGAATATTATGTTAAAAGTAAAGTGAAATGCATTTCTCACTAATATTATTTGTTTGTTTAAAAAAAAAAACCTACCTGGCATTCCCCATGTTTTGTTTTCTTCTCTTTTATTTAAAATACAGATACACAAAACATTTCCTTAGAGTTTTCACTTCTTACTTCAACTCTCCAAATTTCCACCAAGGAAAACTATACAGTCTCTCCTCTACGCCCACAGGGGTAAAAGTGTGCTGGTGATCACCAACTTCATCATACAGATTACCTCCCAGTTGTCCCTGTTTCTATGGAAAACAAAACATTCCATCTAGTTCCCAATATCACAGAATTACAGAAATCTCACTTAAAAGGTAGACTTTGATGTTGATGTATTTTCTTCCAGCTTTATTAATGAATCTTTCTGTGTTCAGACAGTTAATGTTCCTCCTGCAGCTGAAGCATAGCTGGTATGGTTGCACTCCAGATGTAAATACTAACCATGACACTTGACTTCAGGGGAGCATTAAGCAGCCATCACAGGGAAATATTGAGAATCAGAGTGTATTTATTTCAGAAGTAAATGTGCCTCAATTTCAATTGCTAAACTGTGTTCTCACTCCTCTCCCCCTTTCAGATTACGTGCACAGCACCTTGAAGAAATGAACGCTAGCATCTGTGAGGAGCAGTTCCAGGCTGCCAACCATGCAGAGCAAACTCTCCATAAAATGGAGAACTACCTGAAAGAGAAACAGCTGTGTGATGTGCTCCTCATTGCTGGACACCTCCGAATCCCAGCTCATCGGTATGTGTCCTTATGCAGACAGAACACTGGGTGAGTGTAGCAAGTGTGAATGAGAAAGAATCAGTCCAGTGATTAGAAATTGGAATATTAAGTGAAACCTAATGAACAAAACAAACAAGCAAGCAAAATATAACCAGAGATGCTGGAATAAAGAACGAAATGACAGTAACCAGAGGGGAGGGGAAAGAGGGATAACAGGGGAAAGACAGGAAGGGTCAAGTCGAGGAACATGGATAAAGGACCCATGGACAAAGCCAAAGGGGAGAAGGATTGAGGGTGGGAGGTGGGGGTGGGCAGGGAGGGAGGGAGTGGCGGGGGGAAAATGAAGACAACTGTACTTGAACAACAATTGAAAGAAAGAAAGAAAGAAATTTTACAAAAAGAAATCAGAATATTGAGGAAAATAGATTTTTATGATCCTGTATTATAAAGCATCACCATGTATGATTCACTTCCCTGTAGGACATTTAGAAGATCCAAACTTTTGAGAAATTGATGAAGAAAATCAGCACAAATCCTCTAAAAGAAAATCAACCTATTATTTGCCTTTCGATTTAACTGCACTTTACTAAACTGTGAAAGTTTGATACAAAAGACAGTCTCATCAGTAGCACAAAAGTATTGACTGCATTTCAGCTTTTCAGTAAGATCGTGGACTGATTTAAGTGTCTGTGAAACGTTTTTATTTCCAGGTTGGTTCTCAGTGCAGTGTCTGACTATTTTGCTGCAATGTTTACTAATGACGTGCTTGAAGCCAAACAGGAAGAGGTCAAGATGGAAGGAGTTGATCCTAATGCACTTCATTCGCTGGTGCAGTATGCTTACACAGGTATACAGCTGGTATACAAGCTGGTATACAGCTTGGCATACATTAACCCGTTCATCCTCACAATAATCTTGTGTCCTATAACCCGCATTATTATTATCATTCATTCCTGTTCTACAAGTAAAAAAAAATGAGAATAGACATGTTAAGGAATTTTCCTAAAGTGATAAGGGACAGAATCAGGATTTCAAATCAATACTATAAAAGACCAAGAGGTAAATAATGTGCTATAAAAATAGAGCCATTTGAACACAAGTATATGCGAACGTGTCTCTCTCCGCTTCTCTTGAACAATGTGGGTAAACTCTCATTTATAAAAATGAAACTGGAAATGGGATATTTTAACTCAACATTAAAGATCTATGTTGTCTCTTCCTTTGAAATATTTAAGTTGTATTTACTGAAATTATAAAACAAAGATAAAAAATACTCCTTCCATCAATTCAAGATAACATGTTAGCATATCTGCGTCTTACCGTATGGACATGTAAACATTCTCTACTGTTTCCAACCATCCAGGTGTCCTCCAACTGAAAGAAGATACTATTGAAAACTTGCTGGCTGCGGCCTGTCTCCTGCAGCTGACTCAAGTCATTGACGTCTGCTCCAATTTTCTCATAAAGCAGCTCCATCCTTCGAACTGCTTAGGGATCCGATCCTTCGGAGATGCCCAGGGTTGTACGGAGCTCCTGAGTGTGGCGCATAAGTACACAATGGTAACGTCAACTGAGTCTAATTCATTTGCAGTAATAGCATATTAACCCAATATCTAACTTACTGATTTGTTCCACTTATATGTGTGTATATGTATTTATATGTATGCGTGTATAAGTCTACATGTATATGTGTGTGTATAAAATTTTTCCAAGTAAATGTTATGGTGTTGGGATAAAATTTAAAAGCAATATAAAGTAACAAATTGTGGGGCTTCTGGATCATACTGTAGTTCTGTTTTTCAAATTTTTAGAATGTCAATTAACAAATGGCATGCACATAATAGACATTGGATTAAAACATTTGGGTGAGCTATACTCATTAAGTTTCTCATTTTTGAAACTAAGAAGTTTCTTTTTATTTCTTTAAACATTTTATCTATTTATTTTTAGAGAGAGGGGAGAGGAGGGGGAGAAAAAGGGAGAGAAACATTAATGTGTGCTCGCCTCTCATACGCCCCCTACTGGAGACCTGGCCAGTGACCCAGGCACGCGCCCTGACTGGGAATGGAACTGGCGACCCAAAGTCACAGGCCAGCACTCAGGCCACTGAGCCACACCAGCCAGGGCTCATATGTGTTAATTTTTCAAAAGTTGCATGGAATAGAACTGTTCAGTCAGACAAGTAACAGTGTCATGAAACATAGATCATCTGTAATGAGGCAAGAAAAAGTAGACAAAGGATATTAAACATACCCTTATCGTTAATGCTAATAAATCTCACATGCAAAGAACAAAATCCACTTTTGAACCCCTGAAGCAGTAAACAACACAAGAGATGGATCTTTCTGTGAAACCCAATGAAAAGATAAATATTTCAAGCTAAGAAAATTGCTACAGTTATTTAAAATTCAATACTAAAATACAACTATGATATATAAAAGTGAGCAACAGAGAAAAACATGCTTCAAAATAACAAAATTAACGTTAAAATTTTAGGTTTGAGATGTATATAAATAAAGATTATTTTTCTAGAGTTTTATACACACCTTAAAATTTCCAAGGTTTCAATATTTGAATTCTCTAGAAATTTATTGTCAAAGTTCTTCCCTCTTCTCTCCATCCTTGGTTAATGTTGAAAATTTGAAGTTTCAAACATATTCCTGAAACAATGCCATTATGTGGAGAATCATATTATAATGGATTGGAATTTTAACATATGCCATTTAGTTATGCTATTTATATTACTCTACCCTAAGCAAAATGCCGTATAATCTATAATAGCAGCAGTTATATAGTTTAAAGGTTAATTCTACCATGAAAACTTCCTGTTAAATGACTTAAATTCTTAAACTAAGTGTTAACAGTTTCCTCTCTGGTATCTTACTTTTGCAGACAAAACACATGCTGATAAACAGCTTGAATTTTTGGTGGTTGTTGTTGCTCAAAATCAACTTCTCTTCCTTTTCCTATTATGTGACTGAAGCTGAGTTTTAAAGCAGGATGTGCATAAAAATGCAATATTATGGTCCTCTGTCATCCCTCTTTAGTTATTTTAGTATTTGTTTAGTATATATGCAGTAAAATAGGTAAAGTTCTTGATATAATGATGCTTTTATAATATCATATTGATAGTATAAAATGCAAATCATTTTTAGCGATTTAATTACAGCTATTTGAATCATAGACTGTATAAGACAGATTACTGTCCCTAATGTGTGTGCGCCTCACCCGGAAATGCCCTCACAGACACATCTACGGTAATGTTTGCCCAAAAGTCGAGACATTGCCTAACTCAGTCAAGCTGACACATAATATTAACCACCATAATCCTATAAGTAGTCATCTGCATTGATAAAAAAATTCAGCAAGGATGGTACATTTTTTTGATAAGTTTTACAACAATGTAAGTGTAGATTTAAAAAAGCATACCAAATCAAAGGTGCAAAAAATTACTCTTGAGAAGGTGAATAAAAGACAGTGTTTATCTTGAAATTAGGGGCAAGATAATTGTGAAGTAAAACAACTTAAAATTAACCTTAAAGCTTAACTAAATATTTCTCTATAGTACTGGATATTGCAATGCCTTATCTAGATAATTTTAACTGCTACATTTTTTTATTTACACTAATTGACTAATTTTCAGTAGTCTCATCAAGCAGCCACTCTGAAGTCATAAAAAAATCTATCAAAAACTCTAATTTTTGGCTACATTTAAATATGACCACCATCCAAACCAGTTTAATCATTTCTTGACTTTCTCAAATGCATACTACAATTTCATTGGCTGTATAGGACCCATATGAGCCACTGAGTAGGTTTCCATATGGGCTGGTTCATGGGAAGAAGTCAAAATATCAAATTAAGAGTGTGGAAGAAGTTGATTCCAACCTTCATTGAATAACTTTGAGGGGCTCAGACTTCAGTAGAGGAAGTAACTGAGGAAGAGGTGGACGTAGCCAGAGGACGAGGATTAGAAGTGGAGCCTGAAGAGGTGACTGAACTGCTGCAGTCTCACGGTAACACTGTAATGGATAGGAGTTGCTTCTTACAGATGAGCAAAGAAAGGGGCTTCTTGACATGGAATCTCCTCTTGGTGAAGATGCCATTTTCTTATTTGAAGATTAACCTAATTTTAACCATTTCGCCTTTATCAGCTACCACTCTGATCAGCCAGCAGCTGTCAGCACTGAGGCAAAACCCTCCGGTAGCAAACACACCATATTTTGCCGTGTATAACGCACACTGTTTGGCCCAGATTTTTCAGGGAAAAATAAGGATATGCATTATCCATGGGTGAAGTCTTTGATATACTTATGTTGTTAAGAAGTTTCTAAAGTAATCAGGTTTCAGTAGATGACGTTTCTTTTCTAGGAACACTTCATTGAGGTGATAAAGAACCAAGAATTCCTCCTGCTTCCAGCTAACGAAATCTCCAAACTTCTGTGCAGCGACGATATTAACGTGCCCGATGAAGAAACCATTTTCCACGCTCTGATGCAGTGGGTGGGGCATGACGTCCAGGGGAGGCAGCAAGACCTCGCCATGCTGCTTTCTTACATCAGACTGCCGTTACTTCCCCCACAGGTATGGAAATTTCCCGGTGATGTGATTATAATCCAAACTACCACTACACGTTAATCCATTCCTGAGTTTTCTCCTTTCATTTCATTCAGAGGATTTCTGGTAACTGAAGTGTACAGGATTTGTTTTGCAGAAGAATATATGCAGCCTGCAATTAGCAATATTAATGATGAAGAGAGAGGAAACAGATGAAAAAACTACAGATAATCTCCAACGGCAGCATACTCATTAGTTTCAGTTTCCTCTCACCAAACATCCCATGTAACAAGCAGGAAAAATGACTAGGCTAACTTCATCTTTCCCTGCCCCCTTTGTAGGCAAGGCAATAATAATCAGTAAAAAAGGAGACTCTGGAAGGGAGTTAGATTCTGGATAATAGCTACTAGCCTGGGTAATTAGCTATTGTGATTGGAAGAATACTATAGTAGTTTCAGATGTGCTAAAGCAAGGGTGTCCAACCTTTTGGCATCTCTGGGCCACACTGGAAGAAGAGGAGCTGTCTTGGGCCACACATTTAATACACTGTGACATGTAATCCCAAAAAAAGTTTCATCATGTTTTAAGAAAATTTACAATTTTGCATTGGGCCGCATGTGGCCTGCGGGCTGTGGTCGGACACCCCTGCCGGCTAAAGCATCATTCTAATGGCATCGCCATCATGGATGCTGAAGGGTTATAGCAAAAGTGATTCTAAAAACAAACACCCTTACATGAGATGCAGAATTGAGCCAACTCACTGAATCTTAGCATGTGAAATTTAGTGAGGTCAGACTGCAGTCTCTCCAGCAGGGGTGTCCAACCCGAGGGCAAGACAATAGTAACACCAAGAAGAGAATCATTAAAGTCTATATGTCACTTCAGAGCAAAGCTTCAAAAGCTTTAGCAATTTTATGTGTTTGTGAATGCATGTATACTTGTGAGACGGTCTGTTTGACTTATAAGATTCTCTAAGGCAGTGCTGCTCATGTGCCAGGGAACTTGTGAGAAACTCAGTCTCTCTCTGGCACAGAGCAAGCGAGATAATTTCTGGGGGTGACACCAAGGAATCTCTTTCAGCAAGTTCTCCAGATGATTATAAGACATGCAAAAATTTAAGATGCACTAGTACTAAAGATTGGGGACCTTTAACATCGCGATGCCTGAAGTCTATACGGCATTCTTTCAGGAAAATGCTTACTTTGAACTTCTCTGACTTCACTGAAATAAGGGGAAATTTCCAGGCCAAACACTCAACGCGCCGTGCCCCTGAGAGTGGTGGTGATGGTATACAGAATATAAACTTCCAAAACAATTTTAAAAGTAACCTTCAGGCCCAGCTGGTGTAGCTCAGTGGATTGAGCGCAGGCTGGGAACCGCAGGGTCCCGGTTTGATTCCCAGTCGGGCCACATGCCTGGGTTGCGGGCCAGGTCCCCAGTGAGGGCCATGTGAGAGGCAACCATACATTGCTCTTTCTACTCCCTTCTCCTCTCTCTAAAAATAAATAAATAAAATCTTAAATAAATGTAACCTTCAACAAATATTCTAGAAATTAAATGTTTTTAAATGGTCATAAAACTCTGAAGAATCTTTTTAGGAAAAAAAACAACAACAACAACTACATAACCCAATATTCAAACCAATTTTCAGAAGTGTATGAATTAAGGAAATGGCTGGGGTCTCACCAGCCAACTCAAAACTAATCCCTCGGAGGTGCGGGTGCAGCGAGAATGGAGCTGGGGCGAACCCACACAGAGCAGGAAACCCCAGTGAAGTTTCATGGGCCGAGACTAGCACCTCCATTCCAACCAGCTGCTGGCTCTTCCTCCCTAAGATGCCGTAGACCCAGCACTCAAAGAAATTACTCTAAATGGCCTTGACAAAGTTCTGAAACAAATGCTTAACTTGTCAAGTCATGTCAGGAAAAAGCCTTTACCTAGTTCTTTTCCTGTCCAATAGTGCCTTATTGACTGCCAGGGACTAGTGGTTAGAAAGGATCACTCGTCTATTTGTGCTGATATATTGGCACTACTAACACAAGTACTTTACTGATGTGCACATATACATGCAAAGATTTTTTTAAAAAGAGCTGCTCTCAGAATTCTTCACAGAAGTGATTTGATGATAAAGATGCAGCCTATTATGGGTGATATTATTTTATGTTAACTGGGTGTGTTGGTCCTATCTCCTCTAAATCCACCAAACACACGACTGCTTCTCTAACTACATGCCATAGGAGAACATAAAATGTTACTAATAAGTTACAATATTAGATAATATCATTTCTGCATTTGAATTTGCATGAATTTTCTCAAAAGTTATATAAGCAAAAATACGTTCTTTCTAATGGTGAGCTCTTCGCTTCATGCACCGTGTATCGTTGCTTTTCAGTTACTGGCAGATCTTGAAAATAGCTCCATGTTTACGGGTGATCTTGAATGTCAGAAGCTCCTCATAGAAGCTATGAAGTATCACCTCTTACCCGAGAGAAGACCCATGATGCAAAGCCCTCGGACGAAGCCCAGAAAATCAACTGTGGGGGCACTCTATGCTGTGGGAGGCATGGATGCCACAAAAGGTATGGAATATGGCACCTCACTCGCCGCCATCAACTTCCTGTTAGTGCTCAAAGACCAGCCAAAAAGAACCTTGACTTATTGACAACGAGACCAGAAATTCAAACCTGGAATCAAGTAGTGGCTTTACATAAGAATTTTTCCAATGGAATGACAAACAGTTTCTGAAGCCAACATATCTACCCTGGGCCCTTCTTAGAACAAACATTTCTATAGCTCTACCTTTTTTACACTATTTCTCAGTCTGTAGTCCCATGTTGCCAAAACAATGAGGCAAGGAGTTTGCAATTAAGACTTGACCATGTAGGAAATAAAACCAGTCCACTTAAAATTTGCCTAATTACACATGTAAATGTCATTTGACACCTGTAGAAAATGAAGCGAGAGTCAAAGTTTTGTGTTACTAAAACTGATTCTTTTTTTTTTTTTTGGATATGCACAACTGGAAATTGGAAAACTATATGATATATGCCAATAATCATAAAACTTTAAAACATGAGTTTAGAAATGCAGTTATTTCCAAAGTACTGGAGTATCTTCACAGAACTAATGTTCTTCAGAAAATAACAATATAATGAGGCCCTACAATTAATTTCAAGTCTGGAAACAATATTTTATTGCATTTTGTTGAATAGAATGAATAATAAGAGACTTTTAACATGTCTCTTGTTTCATATTTACATTAAAAAAGGACTAAATACAACATGCAAGCATAGTTATCCTTAGCTCCTGATTTTTTAAAAAAGCCTAACCTGTGCCCTGGCTGGTGTAGCTCAGTGGATTGAGCGCGGGCTGAAAACCAAAGGGTCGCTGGTTCGATTCCCAGTTGGGGCACATGCCTGGGTTGTGGGCCGGGTCCCCAGTAGGGGGCATGTGAGAGGCAACCATACATTGCTGTTTCTCTCCCTCTTTTTCTCCGTCCCTTCCCCTGTCTCTAAAAAAATAAATAAAATCTTTAAAAAAAAAAAAGCCTAACCTGCAAAGTGAGAAATAGGAAATTTCATCTTTACCTATTGGGTTTTTATAATTTTTGCTTTCGTTATTTTTACAGGTTCCTGTTTAAGTTAACATTGCATAGGGGAATGTGTTACAAAAATGGTAATAAATCAGACAGAAAAAGACAAATACTATATGGTTTCACTTATATGTGGAATGTAAACTTAAAAACAGAACAAATGATCAAACAAAACAAAACAAAAAAATACTCATTAAAACAGAGACCGAAGGGATAGTTACCAGAGAGGAGGGGTTGGGTGATTGGTGAAAAAGGTAGAGTATAGTCAACGTACTGTGATAAGTTTACAGGGTGACAGATGATTACTAGACTTAGTGTGGTAATCACATTGTAAGGGATAGAAATGTCTAATCTCTATACTGTACACCTGAAACTAATATAACTAATGTAATATAGTATACCAACTATACTTAAATTTAAAACATACATAGTAGTAAATACCAGAAAGTATATCTAGTAAATATCGGTAAATATCTAGAAAGAAATGAGTGAAATGCATGCCTATAATCCCATGGCTTGATTATCATGGTTTGACATGGAAGGAAGTAAGACCACCATTTTGAGACTGTCTGACTGCCCAGCAGAAGGAGACGTAACAGGCTCATTAGAAGTTGCAGACAACTACAATAACAGTAAAAAACTGCTGTTTTTGAGTATCTGATCCTTATTGGGATTTTGCAAGCATCATTTCTAATCTTCACAATCAAGTTCTAAGGTAGTTTGTATTACCCTAATTTTGCAGGTGAGGAAACTAAGGTTCTTTAAGGTTAGATGGCCTACTCAAGGACAAATATATAGAAATACTGAAAGTGGAATTCCTACTCAAATTCTATGTCCCTTTTTGCTGCACTTCCACTATTTTAGAAGAAAAAGGAGTGATAACAACAAAACTGTCCCCTCTCTTTGCTGGTGTCAGAGTCTATTGAAAAATCAGGGTCATTTACAAAAAAAAAAAAAAGAAAGAAAAGGGAAAAAAAACTAAGTATAGCAAAAACATTAAGGGGAAAGCATTACCTATATTAATCCATATTACACATTAAAAATGTACCAGTTTACATTATTTCACAAACCTGTAATTTATATTATATGCCTTTTCTTAGTGTCTTGTTTCATTTATCTTTTTTTAAAGATACTTTCTGAACTTTCACCTTTTATATTTAGGAAATACAATACTTCCTCAGTCTTTAATTTCCTCTCTGACTCATACAATTGACTTAGAATTACTTTGTTAAAAATAGATATCACGTAAGTGTCTTCAGTTAACTGTAACTTCTACCATGAGTTAAAATATATTAAAATATATTAAAATAATCATCAGAAAGTTGTATGAGTACAGAGTAAAAATGTAAAAATTGTCAAATGGTAAACTTTGGGCTATGGTACATACAAGGTATTCAGTAATGTTTTGTTTATTAAAAACAATGACTTCCGACAGTCTACTATAGTCCTTTTTAAATTATTTTAAAAATAGATGGAGGAAATCACTAAATCGGATATATTTACAACTACAGGAACTGCCCTGTTCCCTAAATACTACAAAATTTGGTTGGTTTTGTTCCTTCTTGAATTAGTCACAAATGAGGGCTGACTAGGAGCTTAGAAATGCATTGAGAAAAAATATCTGTAATGTTTTATGGCAGAAGCAGAATTTACACCGAAAAAAATTGTAAAATGGTTATTTACTAGAAAGATCAGTAAAAAACTATTGGGTGTGCCATTAAATATACAGTTGCCATACTAAGCTAGCTAGGGAATTTACATTTTGATTACTTGCAGCAATACTGGAGGTGAGCAAATGGGCTGAAGAAATTCTCAGAATTCAAAATGCAGAATTACCAGTCACATATGCTCACGGATGCAAATAAGACACGTGGGATAAATATATCTGCTATACATAATCTAATGCCAAGAAAAAAATTATCCTGGCACAAAGCAGACTTCTGTAACTTTTCAGTTTAAATCCTCTGTATACAATGTCCTGACTGATCACAATTAATATCGTATCTATAATCTTAATCATTAGTCAGCCTAGCCTTCATTTTCTAATTTAAATTGGGTCTTTGGCAAATTCCACTGATGAAAAGTTTGAAATAAAAAGTTAAAATAGGAAGGAGAGGATAGGAAGACAGATTTAGGAAGATTGGAATGAGAAAGTGGAAAGATAAGAAAACATTCAGAGAAAATTGGTTGACAGAGAGAAAGGAGCTGTGAGTTTGTCTGTGGTTGTTCTCATGTTAACAGTATAACCCAGCGATACTTTGTGTAAAAAAGATACTCTGCTAGGCGGTGTTTTTGGACTTCCAGCAGTCTGTGTAGTCAGCTGAGCAACTGCTGATCTGTAAATCAGCCAAATCCGTGATATCAGTAAAAGATGCAGGGATTAAAGAGAAAGAGTGCATCAGTACCTGTATATTCATAAGCTTTTATTGTAAAAAAATAAAACTCTTGCGACAGAAATATGTAAAGTGCATTATTCATCATAAAATATTTAGAATTAGAGAAAAGAAACAAACACTGTTTCCACTAATGCAAAATACACAGAAAAACTCTCAGAAGGAACCATAGGTAGAACACATACCCTGTTTATATTTTTATTTAATATGACCCCATACTATGGGGTCATATTGCAGATGGCCAGGAGATATGCTTCAGAGGTTAACTATTTTTTTTAAGATTTTATTTTTATTTATTTTTAGAGAGAGGGGAAGGGAGGGAGACAGAGAGGGAGAGAAAGAGCAATGTATGGTTGCCTCTCACATGGCCCTCACTGGGGACCTGGCCTGCAACCCAGGCATGTGCCCTGACTGGGAATCGAACCGGGACCTTTTGGTTCCCAGCCCGCGCTCAATCCACTGAGCTACACCAGCCAGGGCAGAGGTTATCTATTTTTTCACTATAACCAATGGGTTATATTTTCTCCACAAATCTCCTATTACAAGAACAAACCTGAAAATTGGGTTTTTTTTGTTCTTATGGTTGACTTTGTAAAATTGGGATGAAATTTTCTAAACCTGTTACATGCTGTTTTAGGTACTCTACACATGTAAATAATAATTCTTTTATTTTCCATCTTAGTTTTTAGACAGAAACTTCCCTGCTGTGCAAAATCAACTTTTCCTAAAAAAAAAAAAAAAAAAAAAGCAGCACCTATTGTAAACGTCTGGTAAAACGCATTGCCAACGAAAGTGACAATGTATTATGAAGCAGTGACAATTTACTATGATAGCAGTGACAAGATACTGTGGCAGTAAACTTGGTATTCCAGTAATTGAGTAGAAAAGGAACACTGATCAACAAATGAAGGAGACGGTACCTTTGAATACGTTTTTAGTTCTCATAAATAATACAGTCTTAATTACAGTCCTTTGTGTTGCCATCATGAAATATTGTGTGAGTGAACAACAAAGGCCCATTTAAAAGCAACTTTCCTTCCTCTTTCTTCAGTCATTTCTATTTTAAGTCAACACGGAGATACACATACACCACACTGAATAAAACGAAAGGCATGCATTAATATACTGAATAGCCATAGGTAATGAAAATCATAATGGATGGGTAGACATCAGTAATAGCTTCAAAGGTAATTTTCTTTTGTCAAATAGGATGTTTGACACCTGTATTAGTACTTCTGGTAGCCAAAGAAGCCATTATGAATGTATAAACCATAAATATTAAATAAACTATTTCTTTCCAAGTCTTCCATTTGGATCCGGGAGTGGTAAAATATCACCCTCCCATTGCCTGCCAGGTTGGAGAATCACCTGGACTCACGCAATTACAGATTCCATGCTAAATTATAGGTATGCAAATCGGCTGTAAATGATGCCAATTAACTTTATACAATTGGTTTTTACCATTGTTCGATATTCCTCACACAGGTACCACTACAATTGAAAAATACGACCTCAGGACCAATAGCTGGCTACACATCGGCACCATGAGTAGCCGCAGGCTCCAGTTTGGCGTTGCCGTTATTGATAATAAGCTTTACGTCGTGGGAGGCAGAGATGGTTTAAAAACTTTGAATACTGTGGAATGTTTTAATCCAGTTGGAAAAATCTGGACTGTGATGCCTCCCATGTCAACCCACAGGCATGGCTTAGGTAAGGGCTTGATGTTATAAGGCAGGGGTGTCAAACTCATTGTCACCGGGGGCCACATCAGCCTCACGGTTGCCTTCCAAGGGCCCAACGTAACTTTAGGACGGTGTAAATGTAACTTCTCCTTCACTAGGGGCAAGGAGCTCGGCGCTGCCTCCGGGTAGAAACAAGGTGCCAGGCTAGATAAAACAAGGTGGAGGGCCAGATTTGGCCCATGGGCCTTGTGTTTGCCACCTGTGTTATATGGTATCTGAGGAATGTGTAGTTAATAGAGCTATTGAAAAATTAAATTCAGCCCTGGCTGGTGTGGCTCAGTGGATTGAGCACCGGCCTGCAAACCAAAGGGTTGCAGGTTTGATTCCCAGTCAGGGCACATTCCTGGGTTGCGGGCCAGGTCCCCGGAAGGGGGCGCATGAGAGGCAACCACACATTGATGTTTCCCTCTTTCTCCCTCCCTTCCCCTCTGTCTAAAAATAAATAAATAAAGTCTCAACAAAACCCCAAAGATTACCAAACAAAAAAATTCTGCTGCATGTCTTTGGGATGTAGCAAATCCTTTACTGAAAATGTCTAAGGACATGGTAAAAGCCTTTAAACCTGTTTTCTCTTCTCAGCTGTCATGCTTGTTAATCCTACCTCCCTTCCACTGGTATTTAAAGGAGTCCCACTTTACGAAGGATAAAAACATTCAGGATTACATTCTTGAGGAACAAAAAACTGTAATAAAGATGTCTTCTAAACTCAATGTAGTGAAAAGAATACATGATGCTGGAGAGACACTGCTTCTAGTTAGAGGAATCAGGTCCCTCCTCATAGGCAAATCTGTATTTCTGCAAAAGCCTTATGATACAGATCAAAGGCAGGGATATTTAGAGAAACCGCTTAGGTTGAGCACAGCTCTGAGTTACATGTAAGCCAGAGGTTTCGAAGAACTTTAAGAAAGATGGGGTACGGACTTCTTTCTTAAAGAAAGAAGTGGGGAGATTCTGGAACAGTGGGGAGATTTGATTCTCCTCAATATCTCTCAGGGTATGTCTGTGTTCATATTAGTCTTCATACATTTTCAATATCATAGTTTGTTTAAAACAGAATGATTTCCTTATTTTGAGAATTCAGTGTTACACTGCTAAAAAGTAGCAGATCTAGGTCTGGGATCGTTTGTCTCCAATGATCTGATAAATGATCTATGTCAAGTGGTAACTGGCAGACTACATTAACCGTATCTTCAGCTCCCTTGTGTCAGTAATTCCTAGACACAGATTAGAAGGTTATCTCACAAAGAAATCAGAGGTTTTCAATCTATTGATGTTACTAAAGAGGCTGGATAGGTGATGAGGACATACCTGAGAGGCTCGCTGAGATGGGGAAGAAGGTAGAGGAAAAATTACATGTGTTCCTAGAGCAGATGACAAGCAGAAAGGGGATATTCATAGTCTCTAATAGAACAAACATCTAATGACTCAAAAACCCTGTCTGTGTAGTTATCTCCTGAGAACCTTTTTTATCATTATAATAAAGAGCAGAGATTAGAAAGACCTACCACAGTTAGCCTACTAAGATTTAGCTAAGAGTCTATGTCAGGTCTCATCTTCCTCTCATGTTCCAAAAATGCGATTGAAATTATGCCAGAAAAACATCGGCTTCCCTTTTTCTATCACATCCCCCGACATGCTGTGTTCCACTACCTCCTTTTACTTCAGTTTTAGAAGAATAATACCCTCCTATAATAATGGTAACTATGCCTGAAAATTTCCTAGGGTTAAAAGACTGTATTTAGTTTCATATCAAGATCAGTACATTATCCGTAAGTACACAAAATCACTTAATAAAAAAAAAAAAAAAACAGCCTTGGCTGGTGTGGCTCAGTGGATTGACTGCCAGCCTGAGAACCAAAGGGTCGCTGGTTCGATTCCCAGTCAGGGAAAATGCCTGGGTTCCAGGCTAGGTCCCCAGGAGGGAGCGTGAGAGAGGCAACCACACATTGCTGTTTCTCTCCCTCTCTTACTCCCTCCCTTCCCCTCTCTAAAAATAAATAAATAAAATCTTTTTTAAAAAGCAAAAACAAATTCTTAAGCACTTAGTTGCTTGCACAATGAAAGAATATCCATTATATGTGTCATACCAAGGTGCGCCCTCATGCTGTTTTTCACTCTTTAGGTGTCGCCACACTGGAAGGACCAATGTACGCCGTTGGCGGTCACGACGGATGGAGCTACCTGAACACTGTAGAAAGATGGGACCCTGAGGGCCGCCAGTGGAATTACGTGGCCAGTATGTCAACTCCTAGGAGCACAGTGGGCGTTGTTGCATTAAACAACAAGTGAGTGAACCAACACATGTGTGGGCTTGGCTCTTAGCTCGTGTGCTGCAGCACTTAAAGGATTTGACCCGTCAATCAGTAAGCACTCCCAGCGACAATATCCTAGGTATCAATGAGGCCTTGGTGGGAATCCTCCCTTCGTCATGATGGAAATATTGACTTGGCCAGAAAGTCTGTTACACTTCTTCCATATGATGGTGCTAGCTGGTAGTGCTTAGTTGTCTTTAACTTCACTTGAAACAATTTTGTTAGATTATATTGTGACAGCTGTCATATCAGCATGCATTTAAAAACTTACCAAAATTGGTGGATTTTTGTGCAGCCATTTTAGTATTGAAGATGGAAGAAGATACGTAACATTTTTGGTGTATTATTCTTTACTATTTTGAGAAAGGGAAAAACTCAACTGAAACCCAAAAAAAGATTTGTGCAGTGTGTGGGGAAGATGTTGTGACTGATTGAATGAATCAGAAGTGATTTGCCAAGTTTTGTGGTACTATTGACATTTTGGCCACATAATTCTCTGCTGTGGGGCTGTCTTATGCTTTGGAAGATGTTCAGCAGCACCTCTGGCCTCTTCCCACTAGAAGCCAATAGTGGCAGAGAGCCGACAGACTCAAAATATCCAAATCAATAAAGTTATTGGTGAAAATGAAAAATGTGTCTTTTACAGAAAAAAACACAGATTTTTGGCCAACCCAATACTTGTCTAAAATGAACACTGAATGAAATATTCTGTAGTCCTATGCTATTCAAGTGTGATCCTGAGACCAGGAGCATCAGTATTACCTGAATCTATGTAGAAAAGCTGAATCCTAGACCTACTGAATCGGACTGGGCATTTCGACAAGGTCCTCAAGTGAGCTGCATGCACAGTAAATTTGAGAAGCACTTCTGGCTTCAAACCAGTCCCAGTTTTCCCCTCAAGAAGCTTCCACTTATTACTTACTTAACTTATCCTTGACTTATCAAAACTGTGGCATGTCTTTGTAATAGGGTGCTTTTTTTTTTGGTTCTTTACCACATACTCTCTTGAGTATTTAGAGTCCCCAACTTCAGGATGACATCTAGTCCCATCATTCTCGATATTCCCTTCTTCCTGATCACTTCCCTATAAGAGGAAGCTAAGATCTTAAAACCCAATGAAAATAGATGTTGTTAAGAACTTAACTTCTTAATTGCATGTGCTTTCTGGCAAGAGACCTCTGGAGACAATGACCAGCACATAGGAGGGACTTGAATGATAATAAATTCAGACATCAGAATGGGTCAGTGGCAGGCGACATCCCTGCATGTATGTAGTGACCATGAATCAAACCAATACCTCTTCACATCAATAGGCTCAGATTGATTTTAGCACCTTATGCAAGAAAAATAGGAAATGTCTATAGTTAAGAGGAGACCTGGACTTACAGTGTCTTGGAGCTTAAAATACTCTGAAATCTGGTTATCTCTGCCCTGACCTGAAGATTATCAGGTGATTCAGTAACAATCTACCTATTATCACCATTACAGAACAGGCTGAAATGATCCATCTGATTTTAACTTTGTTTTGCGGCTTTGCTGTTGTTCACAATTGAATATGAATGGCAGTTGTAGACATATGGCTGAGTAAATGTTTATCCTCTTTACGGATGCAGAATTAAATGCAAATTAGGTTAAAAATATCGCTCCTCAAAAGGATTGACATTTTTAAGTTTATGGGAGAAATGTCATAGCTAATACATATTCCTCAGGAAAAAATTGGTTTCTAGGTTCCGTTCTATTCCCTTAGTCGTTTATCAAGTTTACACATTCTTACTGACAAATGTATATTTTTACTAAATAAAGTAGCTCATAAAAACAACAGTGCTTCTAATGCTAGGGGATTGAACGGAGATACATTGTAAGGTTGCTAGAGTTGGTCCTTGAAAACATCCTACCTTTTTTTTCTCATTTTCAGCTTTTAATAAGGTACAATAGACAAATATTGCCGATGTTTTCAATGTCTCTTATCTGTATGTCACTTCCCATGGGACGTCCCCATTTTCCCATCTCCGCCCACCCCCACCCTCTTTCCCTCTGGCCATCCCCACACTGCTGTCTGTGTCCGTGTGTCATGTGTGCATGTTCCCTGGCTGATCCCTTCACCTCCTTTCATCCCGTTACCACTCTCTCCCACCCACGCCCCTGACATCTATCAGTGTGTTCCATGTGCCCACACCTCTTTCTATTTTGCTTATCATTTTATTTTGTTCATTTGATACTAAATATAAGTGAAATCATATGGTATTTGTCTTTCTCTGACTGGCTTATTTCACATAGCATAATAGTCTCCAGGTCCATCCATGCTGTCGCAAAAGGTAAGATTTCCTTCTTGTTATGGTTGAGTAGCATCCCATTGTGTAAATGAACCACAGCTTTTTTTATCCAATCCTCTACTGACAGGCACTTGAGCTGTTTCCAGCTCTTGGAGACTGTAAATAACACTGCAATGAATATAGGGGTGCATATATTGTTTGGAATTGGTGTTTCAGGACTCTTAGGATATATTTCCAGAAGTGGGATCGCTGAGTCAAAAGGTAGTCAGTTCTGTTTTTAATTTTTTGAGGAACATCCATACTGCTTTCCACAGTGGCTTCGCCAGTCTGCATTCCCACCAACAGTGCAGTAGGGTTCCCTTTTCTCCACAACCTCGCCAGCACTTGTTTGTTGCTTTATTAATGATGGCCATTCTGACTGGTGTGAAGCAGTATCTCATTGTGGCTTTAATTTTCATCTCTCTGATTAGTGACGTTGCATATCTTTTCATCTGTCTATTGGCCATCGGCATGTCCTCTTTGGAGAAGTGTCCATTCACATGGTTTGCCCATTATTTAATTGGGTTGTTTGTCTTTCCTGTGTTGAGTTGTATAAGTTCTTTTTATATTTTGGACATTAAACCCTTACCAGATGTATCACTGCAAATATATTCTCGCACACAGTGACTGGGTTCCCTTTTCATTTCATTGATGGTTTCATTTGCTGTGGAGAAACGTTTTAATGTGACGTGGTCCCATTCGTTTATTTTCTCCTTTGTTTCCTTTGCCCTAGGAGATATATTGGCAAAAGTATTATAACTCGCGATGTCTGAGATTTTGCTGCCTGTGTTTTCTTCTGTGATTTTTATAGTTTTGCAAAGACTTAAGTCTTTTATCCATTTTGAGTTTATTCTTGCATGTGGTGTAAGATACCAGTCTAGTTTCATATTTTTACATGTACCTATTCAATTTTCCCAACAGCATATATTGAAGAGACTGTCTTTGCTCTATTTATGCTCTTGTTTCCTTTGTCAAGTACTAATTGACCATAAAGAAGAGGGTTTATTTCCGCACCCCACCCTGTATGGTCAAGAACCTAAAATGTTTTGTACAAAGCTTTTTACTTTCATTCTACGCACAAATTGGAAATTATGTGTGTGTGTGTCTTTTTTTCTAGGTTGTATGCTATTGGTGGACGTGACGGAAGTTCCTGTCTCAAATCAATGGAGTACTTTGACCCACACACTAACAAGTGGAGTCTATGTGCTCCAATGTCCAGAAGACGTGGAGGTGTGGGCGTTGCAACATACAATGGATTCTTGTATGTTATTGGTGGTCATGATGCCCCTGCTTCTAACCATTGCTCCAGGCTCTCTGACTGTGTGGAACGGTAAAAAGATTTTGTTTATTTATGTATGTATTTATTTGGTTATTTATTTCAGAAATGAGAAATATGTTTAGACTGCCAGAAGTGGTTTTCCAAATAAGTTTTAATCCTTTCAGAGATTCAATCCTTTGTAAAATTGTACATTTATCTTCAGTCTTAAAATATTCTGAAATCTTCCTCCTTATGTATTTCAGATCTATCAAAAGAAAAATATGAAAAAGAATATGCTGTTTTATTGTTTGATAGTCACCTTATGAAATAATAAGATAGCCCTGGCTGGTGTGGCTCAGTGGATTGAGCACCAGCCTGCAAACTGAGGGATTGCTGGTTCAATTCCCAGTCAGGGCACAGGCCTTGGTTGCAGGCCAGGCCCCCAGTAGGGGTTGCATGAGAGGCAACTGCACATTGAAGTTTCTCTCCCTCTCTTTCTTTTTCCCTTCCCCTCTCTCTGAAAATAAATAAAGTCTTAAAAAAATAATAAGGCAAACGGACATAAGAATAAAGACATTTTATGCCAAGTGATATCGCTCAACCTACTCATCAGCTCAAATCAAAATAACTTTACTGTTTGAAAATTCAAATCAATCATCAAAAGATGAAGACACTACCACATATTACAAAGAACTAATTTCCTAAGGGAGGTGTTAATAATGTTGTGAAAAATGAGTCCATTGCATTATTTAATTTCCCAAAGGTAATTCTTTTAATGGGAAACATTCATTTAAATGAATAAAGTATGTTAAGTTTGTTAAAAATGTGTCAGTCTTATGACTTTGTAGTTATATCATTTACATTCCCCTTCAAGATAGGAAACATACATGCAAACATAATAGTAAAATAATATTATTGTAAGACCAAATGACAAATGTATAGTCAGTATGGTTACTAGAATTCAGAAGACAGAGATCAGCATGTGATGGTACCTTCAGAAGAAATTCGTGGAGTAAATAGAATTTGTAGTTTGGAAACATACAAATAGATGGAAGGGATTTCAGGTCTAGGGAAAAACACAACCAGAATCATTGGTTGTTTAAACATGTGTTGTTTCCTTTCCATATATTTGTAGATCTTCCAGTTTTCCTTCTGCTGTTGCTTTATAGTTTAATTCCATTGTGAAAAGCCATGGCATGTTTTCAACCTTTTTAAATGTATTAAAGACTTGTTTGGGGGTTTAACATGTGCTCTATCCTTCATATAAATACAAAATAGTATGTCAAAGATTTTATGTGAATCATGAACGAATGAAGTAACCCGTAAGATGTTAAAACTGGTTCAACAGTCTTAGAAGAAACAACACGTGGACAGTTAGGCAGACTGAAAACACTGTTTTGTAGTGAACATCCTATAGGGAAAACAATGTAATCCCTGAGTGTCATCATTTCTACATGGTGAAGATGAATTCTCTCTCTATAAAGCAAAATTCATTTGTATTGTTATGTACACGAATCACAAGAAAACTCAGTTTTCTTTTTTTTAAGTTGTTTTTTTAAGATATTTATTTATTTTTAGAGAGAGGGGAAGGGAGAGAGAAAGAAAGGGAGAGAAACAGCAATGTATGGTTGCCTCTCACATGGCCCTCACTGGGGACCCGGCCCCCCAGGCATGTGCCCTGACTGGGAATCGAACTCGGGACCCTTTGGTTCCCAGCCCATGCCCAACCCACTGAGCTATACCAGCCAGGGCTGAAAACTCAGTTTTCTACACCTTAACTTCCATACCTGTAGAGACGTAAGATACGCTTGTCGGTAGGAAGTCCAGCAAAGGTGCCCGCTCTGTGGAATCATACTGTCGTCCTGCCCTGAACCTTAGGCATCTCATCCAATGAAGATAATCATTCAAATGATCTATTTCTTAAGTCATTACATAAACCTATCTTGGTTAGGTCAAGGATTACTATTTCTAAAATGTGTATGAAAAAACTGAGACAAAAAAGTCAAGCACATCACCCTTAATTTCTTTTAGTGGAAGAATAAGTTTATAACTCATTCTCTTACTTCAGGCTCCATTTCAGTTCCATTATATCATATACTGGCAAAAGATGTGTGTGTGTGTGCGTGTGTGCGTGTGTAAAATCTCCAAAGTAAGGAGAGATAGACAAGCATAGGAAAAAGCAAAAAGAGAGAGACATGATGCTATTTTAATTTGAAAGTGATGCAGTGATTAATTTTTTCTTTAATAATTTCTCCTGTGTTTCTTTACAGATGGTAACCATATTATAAATTATTTTTCTGCAAAAGATTCAACATTCCCCTCTTTTTAATCAAGCAGTATCAGGATCAAATTAACATTAGCGGTATTTTTGTATTACTTATCATGCCCAAGCATGACCATCTTGGGTTTCGGTTGCAAATCTCTCAGGATATCTTTTTATGAGCCCTGGTTCACTATTCAAACATGTGTGTGCTCTTATGCTGACTGTAGCCTCAGAGTACAATAGCAATTGTGTTGAAGTTTCAGCTTAGCTAAGCATACAGCTATGGATCTTCTGGTTCCAGGATTTATTAGAACATCAAAATTTAAGGCTGTCTGCCATGTGACACTCAACAGTATGCACTGGATATTGAGGTTATCTTAATTATTGATGATCTCAGACATTATTAAAAATATTACTGGGTATGAGGCCAAGATCAAATGGAAGCTGGGATCAGATGATTTAGAATATGATTAAAAAGATTAAAAACATAAATAAGAGCCCTTGCTGGTGTGGCTCAGTGGATTCAGTGCTGGCCTATGAACCAAAGGGTTGCCGGTTCAATTCCCAGTCAGGGCACACGCCTGGGTTGCAGGCCAGGTCCCCAGTGGAAGGCATGCAAGAGGCAACCACACATTGATGTTTCTCTCCCTCCCTTCCACTCTCTCTAAAAATAAATAAATAAAATCTTTAAAAAGCATAAATAAGAGAGGTAATAGAAATATAAGGAAATCAGTACAGGCTAATAAATTGATATCTCTTTTGTAAAATAATTCTTTATCATTGGATTTTACAAATAGGCCAATATAAAATGAGAGAGTATTTCCATGTACAACTATATGAGTTTTCTTTCATTGTTCACTTCATTTAGATTTAGATTTTAGTTATGCATTTTTTTAAATAGGCTTTAAATTTTAGGACAGAATTCCTGGAGAATATTTTAATTAATATTATTTACTGAATTACCTTTCATTTTACTTAGAGAAAGGTTTGAGTATAAAGAGTTAACTCCAGATTAAAATGGAAAAAATCCTAGGCTCCCGCGAAGGTAAATAGGAACTGTCATAGGAGAAAAATACAGTCTATGGTCACTCTAACCACAAATAGTGTTAAAACCAGAATGCAACATTCTATAAAACTAAAAAGCAATTATATTGAGATTTACTTACAATGTGAGCTCTCATATAAACACGATCAAGCATCTCAGTGTATAACATTGATGTACAGAGAAAAAGAGAAAAACAAAATCTCTCCCACCAGCATAATGAGAGAGGGGGCATTTTTCACTTAATGTTAAGATGCTAATAAGAGAAATTTCCTCATAGGGAATCGGAGTACTGACTGAACTAATGCATGATATTTTGACAAAAAAATGCTTTTTTTTTTAATATGCTTTGAGTGACCTGTGGTAGCTGAAGAGAATTTTGCGGGGTACCTGTCTTTTACATTTACTAATCAGACTACACTTGTTATTTATAAGGTATTTTAATCCTTTATAGTAGATAAGTATACATTTTATAAAAACCTATTATTTTTTATTTTAACACTATTGGACTTCCCCTCTCAATTGTATTCCTAACCCCCCTAAGGTATGATCCCAAACGTGACTCGTGGTCAACGGTGGCGCCTCTGAGTGTTCCGCGAGACGCGGTGGCTGTGTGCGCCCTGGGGGACAAGCTCTTTGTGGTTGGAGGATATGATGGACATTCTTATTTGAATACTGTTGAGTCATATGATGCACAGAAAGATGAATGGAAACAGGTATTCTTATTCAAAGTATTCCCATTGGAACATTTCTGGTTTATCTAAAATATATATACGTATGTTTCAAACTAATTCCATTTTCCTCCTCTTTAGGGTCTAACCAGATTGTTTTCGTGAAATTTTCAGTACATGCTTTATCTATGCAATAGGATATCACTAGTTGATCTAATTGATCACTAGCAAGATCCACCATTACATGTATGAACGAGGCCAGAGCAACCTCTTGACTTTGTGTTATCTGTTATGTCACAGATAGTGAATCAGATTCAATAACTCAAGAGCTTTCCTATCTGGCCAACTTCCTATCTATGTATTAATGACTTGAGAACCAAAGAGCAATATCCATCCGCAATATCTTCCCCTTCTTATCAGCAGGCACCCAAGGAGAGAAATCATTCTATCTTCTCCTGATAGACATTGTATGAACTTCCATAGTCGTAACTTTTAGTCAATCATTCAAGGAATTCAGCGCACAGTTAAGAGACTGGAATTAATCATCTCCAGAGTATTGGCATCTAACAGAAGAAATGAGAAGGACAGTATGAGATGGGACACTGAAAGGACATCTTCAGGATGCTGAATGCAAAATAGATGCTTTTGACGGGGTTTTCAATGATTCCTATAGATTTTCTGCAAAATATCTAATGGTGTTTTTTTTTTAATTCAATTATGGGTTAATAAAAATGAAAACATGGTTAACTCTTCACCATTTCCATAAAGAGGTAAACTTTGATTTCATATCTAACTTCACATTCCCATATACTGACTTCATGATGCTCTCTATTCTATATAGTGAGCTGGTTACTATTCTAAATAAATATACATTAATGCAATTATAGCTGATAATGGAGTTCTATCTTTTCTTTCCTTCAGCAATGTGATTCATTAGAACCCTTGTAATCATTCAAATTCCGCCATGTGGGTAGTATCACTGCTTAGGACCAGCTAGAAATGGAAGAAAATATTTTCACAAACAAGCAGTTAGGTCAAATACAATAATCAAAACGACTGTTAGGCTGGTGCAAGTTACTTCTCTGAAAATTGTAGAGCAGGACCTAAGAGTCTTAGATTCTATTCCTGGTTTTCTGCCGTTTCATTGTGTGATGCTGGAAAGAGTGAAAATGAGCTAACAAATAATGGAATTATAACCACTATATGCCAAATTATTTTCATTTATTATCTCTTCACCTTGAACGTAACTCTAACAAAACCTTGAAGAATAACTATTGTCAGCTGTAGTTTTTCAAGTGAAAAAAAAAATACTGGAGAGGTAAAACTTACTTAACATCATGTCTTTGTAAAGACTGGGTTTTTTCTACCACACTGGACTGGGTTATGTTTTCCCTTGTTTTCCTGCAAAGTGAAGGTCACACTTGAGTAGCCAAGGACTTGATCAACTCCAATATGGTACATTATGCTAACCACAGAATTCATTCAAATATCATTTCTTTTCTTGTTTTTGTTTTTCTGTGTTAGGAAGTTCCGGTTAACATCGGAAGAGCTGGTGCCTGTGTCGTGGTGGTGAAGCTACCATAGAGCCATGTCATCAAAGGGAGGAAAACTGGATAATTTTAAGAAATAGAGTAGGGAGGAGAGAAGAGGGAAAAACATGTTCTTTGCTTCAATTAGTAATCAAACACGAAAATCTTTATGTCATTTTAATGTGTAGTTATGATTGCTCTCATTTGTGAAGGCAAAACAAACTTTAAACATCAATTACATGTAGGTATTAAGCGTATGTGTTGTTACAGCTGGTAGTATACATGGAAATCTACTTCTCTAAGTTTAGCCTCATTACTTCAAAATATTTAAAGGGAATTAACAGTGGCCAAGCTATGAAAGGTTATAAAAGCATTATACATTTTTAAGTTAATAGTCTGAGAAGCTAAAAATGGTTTCTATTTAGAAAAAAATAAGTACTCTATTATCTGGAACATAACTAAAATAAAAGAGAACCTTTAAAGCGTGAAATACAAAGTCCAATTTTCAGTAAGACATCATTCTCTTATTCAAACAATATCCCAAATGGCTTAATAACATCTCACATCTATTAATAGGAAACCTTTCACTGTTGGTGAAGAAAGAAACACATGAAAAACTCACTGCTATAATTTCTTATGGTGATCACAGAATGTTAAAATGTTCACAGATTTACTCTTTGACAGTTCCATCTTCCAAAGCACACAGATCAATGCGGTGTCCCTTAACATGTTGTCTTGTAAGGTGGGTGACAAGTAAAACGTGACTGTACTTTCATCTGCACAATCTGTACAGTAATATGGTGAATATTTATCACATTGATACAAACTGTGACCTCCGCTGAGAGTGCTGGCCTCGATTGTATAGAAAGTAATAGTCTCTTCAAACAGTTCCGTGACCTCTGTCAACACCTACCATTAAGTTTAACGTTTTCAAAATCAGTTTTTAAAGTGCAGTAAATTGAGAACGTGTTCTGCAGTATTAACACATGGAAACACCAAAATGTTCGCCATTCATGGTAATTTCTGTATTTACCTTTTATGTAACGATACATGCTTTTCTGTCAATGCTATAGTCAGCTAGTAGAAAATGGTAAGAATGTGCACACTACAATAAACATTTTTAAATTAAAAAAATAACAAAAAAGATTAGTTGGATAGTCCTTTACCTTTGAATTTTTATTTGCATTTATCCCATTATAAAAATATTTAAGATAAAATGTTGAAAAAACTTCTTCACGAAAGTAACTTTTCAAGTAAATGTATAATCTCCGAATTTCTGCTGTATGTTCTTTTAAACAGGCTTTGTATTGTAGTCTGTGAAACCAACACGAAAAATGCAGAGAGATGCTTATAAAATGTACTATTACATGCTAACTTTTAAAAAAAGAGCAACATAAGTTGTACAAAAACATTTGTACTTTGACAGATTGAATTTAAATAAAATCTATTTCTTCTGGTTATAAAGTGTGCGGCTTTGTATTGTCAAATGCAGCTTGAATTGATTTTTTTATATTGATGGTCCCAATAGGTGAAATACAATATTTAATTTTTTGTTTGGTAATCACTATAATCTTTCTCAGGATCCACCAGTCTGCTCCCCTTGGGCCAGACCAACACCACCATCAACTTTCCCTGCATTTCCCCAGGGCTCTGGGGAACTTCTAAGTGACTTCCGTACCACACAGGGGTCGCAGGAGACTCCAGGGGGCTAAACTTCCTTCCTACTTCCACCTACCTATGCCATCCATCAACTCAACGGCGGCGATGTGCTTGCTGCCCCGTTTTCATAGAGAGGCAGCGCTGAAACCACGTCACCTCCTAGATGGGCTAGGATGCAAACTCTCCGGATTTTAGACTTTTCCCTTTTCTTAAAGTCTCTAACCAGACTCCTACCCCAAGATTTTAGTTTAGGAAGAGAAAAAAAGGCCATAAAACCTGTTTCCTCAGCTGTCATCATTCTGTCATCTTTCTCATATGACTGTCATGTGAAATAGTGGGACAGGTCTTCCAGTTACTCTTCCTCTTTGTATTGGACTGGATGCAAATCCTTTGCATCATATTCTCTGTTGCTGGAGATACGAAGCCACAGCTTGAGCGGTGGAAGTGGCATCTCTTCCCGAGTCTGCAGATGAGATTACGTAAACTTCTGGTTTCACTGACCTGCCTCTCCGTATGTCAAAGGAAACTTCCAAAAAGTGTTTATAGCTTTCTTTTCCACTCTCTTGACAATACTTGTTTTCCAAGATTATTGCCTGCTACACACTAGGGAAAAATCCTCTTCTACATGCTCACAGTTTAAAATCGACATATGTATTTGCATTTCTGTTACAATCCTAACCTTTCCCTTATGCATGCAGAGAGAAGGCAAATGGAAACAATGGCAGAAATTGGCACATCTAGCAAAATATGGGAAATCTCATACATGAGTATATGTTAGAAAATAAAAGTACATTAATATTCTTCAAAAACAATATCCTTATATCATGAACATTCATCAAGGATATGCTGTGCCTCAGTCCCTCGTGCCATTCATAAATCAAAGCTAACATTATGAACTATCTACTAAATCCAGGTCTATATAATTTATGTTCCAAGTGAAAGAGAATCAGAATCTGATGGTGTCTCTTCTACAAAGTCCTACTGAATTTGCTAAATTCACATTTCTTCTAAGGTCATAGAAACCCTCATACAAAAGAGCCCAGTTGCATGTGCTAAATTCAGTATCTATCTGCGTGGTTAAATACTCTTATCTGCTTCATAACTAATCTGAACTTAACAGAACTGGGTCACATAGAAGTTCTAGCTACCAGAGAACAACCAGTTTTATTTTTAAATAGGCCTGAAAAGACGGCGATAGACGTTATTAAACTTATTATACTGACCGCATTGTAAGATAATATAAATGTTTATGTTGTACATCTGAAACCAATATAGAAACTAATATAATATCATATGCTGGCTATACTTTAATAAAAATAAATGTATTATGTATGCTATAATTTTGAAGAAGCCAAGATTAGAATATTACAATTAAAGCCCAACAAAAAAAAAAGTTATATACCTCCAGGACCAGAAATTTGATATATTGGTCCAGGGGGATTTATTGGGAAAGATCTTCAGGCATCCTAGTAAGAAATACTGTTCTATGATTATTTTTATTATTATAACTGTGGTATGAGTATTCTTTGTGATTTCAGCTAGTGCCAAAATTCCTGGTAAAGAGGAGGTCAGGAATAGGCCGGCTTAATTTTACTACATAATGTAAAAGAAAAAATCATATGACATGGACGCCACAAGGTACCGTGACAAGGAGACATGCTTTCCACTACAGTACATTTTCTCCCAAGAACATACATCTTGCAAGCATGTCATGTTTTGTACTGGTCTAAAAACTGGAGACAGATTCAAATTCCTGAAGAAGACAGCAGTGTTCAAATTAGCTGTTAGACGTAGTGCTTGTTTACCAATGTTGCCACATCTGAGGTAGACTTGAAGGTTTACCGCTGACCTCCTGAGACAGTGTTGTGATTAAAAGTAGTGACACCTCATTTGCAGCTTTCCAAAGATGGTCTCACTTTTCGGGGACCATGCTGTGTGATTTCTAGGGCTTTATTTACATATCTGGTAAGTCTGTGTTTTTGTACTCCCTATTGTTTGGGACTAACCTGACTGTCCCTAGTTTGCACAAAGTACCCCATGCCATTCCATGGTCTGCCTGCTGTGACTGTCCCTGGATTGCGTCCTGGGCGTGGGGCACTGCGGCTTCCTAGGCGGTACCAACTGCCTTGTGAGAGAAACAGCGCTCCCCACTCCGACAGTACAGACACTGTGCCCGGATGAGCTCCAGAAGGGGAATCCCCAACAATGTCCAGCCTGTCACACACTTACCATGTTTGCATTGCTCTTGTCATTCTCTCACTTAGGTGACTATTGTCACTGTCACTATGCTGGCCTGCAAAGAGGAGATTTAGTTCCACTTAAATGTGTTTTTTTAAGCATTGCCTGTACATTGTTCATAGAACCAACTACTGAGCTGGAATATACCAAACACTGTGGAAGACACAATATATTTGATCACACAGCAATAACCACAAGTCTACAACCAAAATTCCGATCCTGAGACAGTGAGCTTATTGCCTGGGCTCTGTACACTTTGTCCTACTCTATGAATGCCTTGAGAGATATTTATACTGAAGCTAGAGTTACCAAATTTATCCAGTAAAGATACGGCTGACCAGTTACGTTTGTATCGCAGATAAACAACAGATGAGCCTTTAGTGCAAAGATGACCCATACAGTACTAAGGGCATAATTACACTGAAAATATTTTCATTGCGTATCTGAACTTCAAGTTTAATTGGGTCTCCTGTATTTTTGGACAACTCTAACAAAAAATTCTGTCTACCTATCTACCTATCTATCTATCCATCCCCTAGAGGAACCTATTACATTGCCTGAATACCCAACACTAAGAGAAAATGCAAAAATGAAAGCTCACGGGATAGTCGGTCTCCTCGGCGCACTGCCCCATTCACAACCATTGCACGCAGAGAGACTCCAACAAGTCACGCAGCTGCCTAACTTGAGGAAATTTCTCCCCCAAGGTCTGTTGTACCAAGAAGCAAAGACCTAGACACAAGGCCAGTTGATGAACCACCTACCACAGTGCAGGCGAGAAGGAACAAAATGGGATTAAAATCAGAGTTAATTTTCTAGGATCAGCGGCTGGGGGAAGGGGGAGAAGACAGAACAATCGCACTGGCCGAATGACACCAGGATCTATAAATCTTTGAAACCCATCTATGTGGCTTGCTGCGCTTTCTGGATGAGAAGAATTACCAATTTGCGAACAACTATTTCTCTTTTTCAAAGACAAACAAGTGAAGATACACTAGATGGCTCCCTGGCTACATGTTTATTTAGAAATTTATAATTTTTCAAGTTTTGAAAAATTTCCATTCTTTTATTGTCATTTCTGGGTCAGACGAGTTGCTGCTGTGTGAGTCTCATTAAATTTTATTGGTCATTATCCCCAGTGATGGATGAAACATAACAGTTCATGTTACACAGTTGTATAGTAACAGGGGTCAAAAAGGACTCTGCGGACCAAAAGCTAGTTTTCTTAACTGGGGGATTTTGAGAGATGCTACAGGGATGAAAGAAAACAATTTTGAAAGCGAAAACACTGCAAGAAGTGAAGGGACTAAGAACAAATTGGTAGCTACAAAATAGTCACAGCGCAGTAAGAAAAGCGCTGGGCAGCCCTGGCTGGTGTGGCTCAGTGGACTGAGCGCCGGCCTGTGAACCAAAGGGTCGGCAGTTCGATTCCCACTCAGGGCACATGCCAGGCAGTTGCAGGCCAGGTCCCCAGTAAGGGGCGGGTGAGAGGCAACCACACATTGATGTTTCTCTCCCTCCCTTCCCCTCTCTCTAAAAATAAATAAAAATCTTAAAATAAAAAGAAAAGCACAGGTAATATAGTCAATAATATTGTGATAACTCTGTGTGGTGCCAGGTGGGTGCTGGAAATATCACAGGGAACACCGTGTAAGTATATATGACTGTCTAATCACTAAGTTGTACACTCAGTACCAATACATAATAAAAAGTAATAATTTAATAGAGAAAATATGGATTTATCATATAATTAGGAGAGAGGAATTTAAATATCTGGCTTAACAGTGACTAGTTAGTCCACAGAGTTGAAATATTTACTATCTGACCTTCATAGAAAAAGTTTACTGATATCCGAGCTGTGTCTTTGTTACTTTTTTTCCAATTACACTTGACATTCAGTATAATTTTGTATCGGTTTCAGGTGTTCAGCATAGTGATTCGACAATCATGTACTTTATAAAGTGGTCCTCCTGGTACTGCCAGTTCCCACTGGCACCATATGGAATATGACTCAGCCATAAACAGGAATGGAATCTAATCATGTGCTACAGCATGGATGGACCTGGAGGGTATTATGCTGAGTGAAATAAGTCAGTCAGACATAGAAATAAAAATACTATATGGTTTCAGTTATATGTAGAATCTAAATAACAATATATATGGCAAAAAACCATTACAGATTGGCAGTTACAAAATAGAGGATATAAAGTACAGCGTAGGGAATATAGTCAGTAATATTGTGTTAATTATGGCTATGTCTTAAGAGAGATTGTTTTCTAGATTCCTCTACACCCCCTTTCATACATGATAGGGTGATCCAGATGAATCCATTCTTACAGTTTTCTTCTACCATAAAAAACACCATTTCTGGGTTTCCGGTTCTGCATGTTTGGAAACATGCTTGAAGTTCCCACTCCATCCTAAAAGCAAGCAAAAAGCTTAAGAGACTAAAAATTGAACTTTTAGGATCCATATGATAGATAAGGGACACAGGGAGAAGAGTTGCCCCCAAGATTGGAGACCCAGAGGTGACATACAGTCACAGCATATAGGAGCAGAGAATATAAAACTGATATGGTAAGGAAGGAGAAAAAATTGAAACATACAAAATGCCCAATTAAAACCACAAAATGTTGAAAAATAGTGAAGACAAAACTAGACACAAATAACAAGGGCAAGAAATAAAAATTAGTAACAAATACGGTACATATTCATCCAACTATATCACTAATCACTTTGAATATTAATGATCTGAATGCAGCCAATTAAAAGACAGAGATTATCAGATTATCAGAATGGATCAGAAAGGAAAACTTAACAATATGTTACCTAAAAAAAATGTCAAACATATGGACACATAGAATAAAAGTAAGTGGATGGAGAGAAACTGACCATGCGAAAAATAACCAAAGAAAAGCAGGAATAGCTATACTAATTTCTGACAAAGCTGTTTTCAAAGCAAACAAATTTATCGGGGATAAATAAAGGCATTACAGAAGGATAAAGGGGTCAATTCTCCAAGACATAACATCTTTTAACCTCTGTGTAGATAAGCAATGACTGTTTATATACACCACCAAAGGCACAAGGCATGGAAGAAAAAAATCGATAAGCTGGACTTCACTAAAATTTAAATATTGTGCTCTGTGAAAGTCAATATCAAGAGAAAGAGAACACAAGTCAGGGACTGGGAGAAAATATTGAATGAGACACATGTGATAAAGAAGTATTCTACAGAATTTGAACAGAACACTTACAACTCAATGATAAGAAAACAAATACCCCAATTTAAAAATGAGCCAAAGATACATTCTCCAAAAAGATAGATATGTCAAATAAGTATAAGGAAAAATGCTACAGATCATACGTCATCAGGGAATGTAAATTATAGAAAGCAATCGTGAGACGCCATTGCACACCTATGGGAATGGTCAGAAGCTGGAATAGTGACAACATGACATGGTGGTAAGGATACAGAGCAATACTTTCTCTTTTTTTAAGATTTTATTTCTTTAGTTCTAGAGAGAAAGGAATGGAGAAGGGAGGGAGAGAAAGATCAATGTGTGGTTGCCTCTCACATGTCCCCTACTGGGGACCCAGCCTGCAACTCAGGCAAGTGCCCTGACCTGGAATCGAACCAGCAACCCTTTGGTTCCCAGGCTGGCACCCAATCCACTGAGCCACACCAGCCAGGGCTGTGGGGACTCTTTTAGAGGGACCCTAACCACACTCATGAGGGTTCTCTCTGATGATCTTAGCACCTCCCACAGGCCCCTCCTCCTTACACCACCACTTTGGACATTGGGATTTTCAACATATGGATATCGGAGTGACAAACATTTAGATCTTAACAGCGATCTTTACAGTTTTACCTTCTCTAAGCTTCAGTTTCTTTATTTGTATTTATCACTTTCATAGTAGTATCTACTTCAAAGGTGTCTTACATCCTAATTTCCACCATGTTGAAAAGAAAACTTAGCAGAACCAATACTACTATTGGCCACACAACTTGGCAGCTCCGACCTTCTCTCACCTTTCCTATCCAGCTCCTCCTCCCCAGTGCATGGCAATCCCGAGACAGGAAGAAACAGAGATGGACACACACACATGCACACACACACAGAGCCTCACAGTACCATAAGTATACACTGGGAGCTGGAGAACGAACAGTGACAGTGGACGATTCTTTTAAGGAAATTCATGGTGCAGGTATAGCTAGCCTTTGGTTCAGACCACAATTCTATACTCGTGACCCAATAAACTCACCAGATTTCCTCCTCCCACCCACACCACCAGGCTTAGGGATTTCACCCCTCGTTCCTGCTTGGGCACAGGTGCCAGGCTTCTGGCTCCTAACTTTCGACAGCAGTGACCTCTGCCCCTGCAGCCGGTTGTTGCAGAGTGTCCTCTGTCACTGGGACTTAACAGGACCACGGGGAAGCCTGAGGTCTCCAGGATTCCCAGCGGCACGTCACTGTGCTACTTCTCCACTCAGTCCATCACTCAACACACAATGGTACTGGTCTGTGTGAGTTAAGTAATTTGCCTTGTTTCTCCCAGGTATGACCTTTGGTTCAGATTGATGTTTCTCAGAGAGGGTTCAAGGATCACAGGCATCGGAATGACTTGGGCTTTTTACTTAAAATGCACGTTCCCGGGCCGCACTCCTGAGCTGTGCTCCAGTTATACGGCACTGAAATGTGCAAGGAGAATGATTCAGAAATCTGTTTTTCAAACCAGGAATCCAGGGGATGCTGATGCAGGCAAAAATTGAGGAAATCTAGTTTTGTTACATCTTCTGTAATTTCGGATTTTCTCACTAGATGGAGGTATCTCACCATTTTTCTCTATGTGTCGTCACCTTAACAGTCTCGGTATCAAAAGAAGCGGAAAATTCTGTCCCTCCATAGTCTTCTCACTGTTTGATAAATTTCCATTTTCTCAGTCTCACACAAGCTACTTTCTCAAGAGACACTCAAAATGTCTAAATAAAATGGAGATGTTGTCCAAAGCGAGGAGAACAGGTAGCTAGATCAGGAGTTGGCAAACATTTTCTATAAAGGGCTACATGGCAAATATTTTAAGTTGAACGGGCCATACTTTCTCTGCAGCAACTGTACAACTACACTGCTGCGGCAGGGAAGCAACCACAGACAACAGGAAATGAATGTGTGGCTTTGCCCCGATACAATTTTATTTGTGGACACTGACATTATAATTTCAACAATTTTTACATGTCAGAAAATTGCATTCTTGTTTTGATTGTATTTTACATCTTAAAAATGGAACATAAGACATTTGTAGCTGATGGGCCATGCAAAAAGAGAGTGAGCTGTATTTAGTCCGCCAGCTTTCGGCTGCCGGTCCCACATCTAGTTCAAACCAAAGGCATAGCAGTTAAGAGTTTGGGTTCTGATATCAAGCAGTCTGGGTGCAAATGATGGATTAAAACTTTCATAATGTTTCCAAGTGTTAATTTCTTTATATATAAAATAGGAATGACAATAGCGAAGGTCTCTGAACATTATTTTGAAGATTATATAGAAAACGATTGATGAAAAGAACAAAAAACACTAACGCCAGTCTCTCCCGGGACGAGATGTCCTCTGTGCCTGGGTGAGACATCTGTCTTGTGAGTTTCAGTAGCACTCCTTCCTTTCTGTTGTTTAAATCATCCACACTAGGTACAATAGCCAAGTGCTGGAAGCAGCCTAAAGTGCCCATCAGTCAATGAGTGGATAAAAAAACGATGGTACATTTACACAACAGAATACTCCCCAGCAGAAAGAAAGAAGGAGCTCCTACGCTTCACGACAGCATGGATGGAACCAGAGAGCATTATGCTGAGTGGAATAAGCCAGGCTGTGAAAGAAAAATACTATATGATCTCACCTACAAGTGGAACCTAATCAATAAAACAAAGAAGCAAGCAAAATCGAACCAGAGACATGGAAATAAAGAACAAACTGACAGTAACCAGAGAGGAGGGGGAAGGGATAACGGCGAAAGAAGGGGAAGGGGCAAGCAGAGGAACACGGATCGAGGACACAGGAACAAGGACAGCAGAGCAGGGGGGAGGACTGAGTGTGCGATGGGAAGGCAGGGCAGGGGAGAGTCATGGGGGGAAAAGGGGACAACTGTAATTAAACAACAATAAAAAAATTAAAAAAAAACAAAACAAAAAGAAAGCAGCCAGTAAGTGGTAACTATTGTAGGCTAGGTCTGTCCCCAGATATTTTAAAGACAATATGTCATTTCAATCCCACAACCCCCCTGGCATACATGCACCATTATGACTGTTTAAAGGCTAAGGAAACTGAAGCTCCGAGAGGTAGAGTCTTCACAGCGAGGTCACACAGTAAATGCCAGGACCTGGAGTTGGGGTCAAGCCCGGGTCTGTCTCACTCCGGTGCTCATGCTTTTGCCACCGTGCTGATCTCTTCTTTCAGTTCATTTGTGTAATTGTATGGATCAAGGTTAGAACTCGAGAAAGTCCTTTGTTTCACAGAACTGAAATTTCTGTTTTAAGGAATTACTCATCAGAGAGGAAGGGTGGGGGGATTGAATAAAAGAAGGTGAAGGGATTAGCCAAAGAATATAGACGCAGCCCTGATTCTGATTCTCTGAAGAGGTGTGACTAATACAGATGACACTTTGGACATATATGAAAATATCTAGGTGTATCTTCATTTGCATATGTCACCAGGGTTTTTGCAACTCCTCTCTTGGATGGGAAAACTTAAATGACGGTAACAGGCACAAGCAAGATTTCTCTGACTTTACTTCCTTGCTTACAGAAGAATTCCTCAGCTGGGACCAATTTTGTCTACCCAGGGGACATTTGGTAATATCTGGAGACATTTCCATTTGTCGCAGCTGACGAGTGCAACTAGAAGGTAGGAGGTAGAAATCAGGGATGCTACTACAGACCCTGCAATTACACGGTATGCATTCCCACGACAAAGGACTATACATCCGAAAACGCCATAGTGCTAAAGTTAAAGATACATACATCTACTGTGCAGGAATATAGTCCGTTTTAAAATCTTTTTGCCTTGGCTGGTGTAGCTCAGTGGACTGAGCGCCAGGCTGGGAACCAGAGGGTCATTGGTTTGACTCCCAGTCAGGGCACATGCCCGGGTTGCAGGCCAGGTCCCCAGTAGGGGGTGTGCAAGAGGCAACCACACATGGATGTTTCTCTCCCTCTCTTCCTCTCTTTCCCTCTCTCTAAAAGTAAAAAGAAAAATCTCAAATTGTCTGGAGTCCCCAGGTGGGAGCAGAGAGGAGCGGTTTTCCACACTGAGTCATCCACAGTCCTGTTTCTCCATCTGCCTACTTTGACTTCCTTGTTGCTGCTAATACTCAGAGAGCAACTACACCATCATTTTCCAAGAATTCCTCAACAGCGGTGCTGGTATTCGCCGAGGGTAGAGGTTTTGTTGCCAATGCCCATTGGTACCTGGTACGAGGTGCCAAATGCCTAATATCTAGGGTCCTGGTGTCAGTGTTGAGGACGTCACCTCTCATTGCCGAAATTGCTAGAAACTATGCTGCCAATACTAAGGCCTTCTGGACTGCCGACATTTCTACTCTTCGCATTTTTAGCTGCCATTTATGGCTGCACTCTCCAACTGAGACTCAGGAAATAACCTGAGTGACACGTGACATACAGTAGTACTCCGAGTCGCTCTTTACTTTGAACTGGCCCATTTTCCTAGAAGCAGGTTAGGTTCCTAATCTGCTCTTGTTGTTAGAATGAAATCTTTCCCAATAGCAGTTTAAATCCTTCTTTCTAATTCTCAATGGACACATACCATTAACTCTCTAAACAGTACTAAGATGTACCCCGACCTCAGGGTAAGGTGCTTTTTGCTCAGATGAGGGTTCCCCATTGCATAGACAACTGATGACTTCATTCAACACTTATACACATATTTACGGAACACAACTAATTCATTCAAACAGTATTGAAAGCTAGCACGTGCTAGGTAGTATTCTGAGAAATGAGGCAAAGTGAGTTCCTTTGCCCCCATGGAGCTACATGCCAGTTGGAAAATAAATGTTTTAAAGGAAATAAACACATTTCAGAAAGCAATGATTACCCTGAAAAACAAACACACAAAAAAGTAAAACTGTATAACGTGACTTGTAATAGAGAGAAGATTCTTAGGATTCCTGAGGAAGGCCTCTCTAAGCAGGTAATATTTAAGCTTACAGCTGAATGATGGGAAATATCTAAACACAACAAATTTCAGGCAGCAGAAATCAGTAGAAACCAGTCATGGAACATGGTGAGCAGGGGAGTGTAGTCCCAAATAAAATCAGAGTTTGACAGACTCCGGGTCATGCAGATCCCAGTAAGTTCCAAGCACAGTGCCATGTTCCAGGGTAGGTAGGGAAGCGTAATGTATTATGGACCTCACAGCATAGTTAAAAAAAGATACCCATTAATCAACGTGTAACACAAATAAATGTCTAATTGCAGAGTATAGTAGGTACAGTGAAGGAAATCACCTAGTGTTATGAAAGTACATAAGCGTGCATTGAAGCAAAGGCTACCCTGAAAATGATGACTTGAGACCTCAGTTGATAAGCAAAGAAAACTGGAAGGACTCCAGTTTCCTTGGCATTGTGTGGACAAAATAAGTTAACTTTTTCACTTTTACCAAGTAGTGAGGCAAAGTTCAGAAGCTCTTTTAAAGGGCTAACGTTCGTTTTCTCCTTTCACTTGGATACCCAAGTTAAGAAAGTTTAGATGAAGAATAAATAATGGGTTTGAGGGTATACTTTTCTTCATGATAAAATCGTTAAGCCTCCAGGGTTCTAGTGGCAATTGATTTCTCATTCCATTCAATGATCACAGCATGACTTGGCAGAGAAGGAGACACTTACTCAGACCAGGTAAAGTGGGACCGACATCGGCTGAGCAGCAAACGGCCGCTGCACACTCCCCAGGAAGCGAGCGGTCATTTGTTGGTGGGCAGGCATTTTGGGAGAGGCACAGTGTTTTCAACACTGGAAAGTGCTCTCGGTAGTCGGGCAGCAAGAAATTTCTACAAATCAGCCTGTTCTAACTTGGCGTTAAGAAAATGTTTTCCATGAAGCAAACAGAAAAGGAACAACAATGTTAAATGATGAATCTTCAAATATATGAACCAAAAGATAATTTTATAATACATTTATGTGTGTATAGGTCAGGAAAATGTCAGCTGCAAGTAACAGAAAAATTGACTAAGTGGTTTAAGTAGGAATTTTCAGTGTATCACATAAAAAGAAATCTAGAAATAGCTAACTCCTGAAATGATCCAGGGGCCAGAGTGAATGACATGGCTGTGATCATCTTTAAAATACTTCTTATTCTGAATTTGTAAACACTGTCCATTTTGTGAGATTTATATTGATGTTTACAAATATGAAAATAAGACATCATTATCATCACCACCAGCATACTGTGGTTGCTAATATTTGTTTCAGAAATAGTACAAGCACTAACCTCACACAAACCTCAGATCTTGAGAGAAATTCGGAAAAAGTTTGAAAAAACTAAATGGTATTTTCTCTGATGGTATTTTCTGCTTTGACCAAAGAAGTACTTCTACAGTCCAAAGTTGATTGCTCTCAGGTGCCGATGAAAGTCAAAGCAGATGAATACTTTTAAGTTATAAAGGCTGTTTTATGATTTTGGTGATGGCACTTGATTTTCAAAAGCTAACATAACATAGTTGATACCAAAATTTTTTTTTAAACTTTGATATTCTAAAATGAATATAGACATTTCCTACTAGTGGCATGAGGAAACCAAACTGGATTACCATAACAACACAGGCACTGGAATGTAAACAAACTCATTCCAGAGAACCCAACTGAAATGAGAAATGAACTGTCCACAGAGGTCATGTCGAAAAGTTCCGTGTTGTACAGCTTCAGCTCAGGAACAGTCAAGTTAAGACCACAAATAGTAATTTGGTGACTAAAGGGTTTATTGGATCTCTTTCAGAAAATGTAGTGGGAGGGCCGTTATGCTATTTTTATTTTTCTATTGCTTTTGCATTTGACATGATTTGTGAGACCCTAAAGAGGCTCCTAGAACTTGGAACTTTTCCAAGGGTGGAAATAGGAAGTGACAATAACTCATATTTTACCTAAAAGAAACATATGCACAGAACACTAACTGAGGACAAGGGACCATGGCAGGCTTTACAGGCGTCCACTGAAAAAATGGTCCTTGTCTGATTTAGTTTTTTCTCAGATGTTTCATTGTAACACAATGTTATTATTAATAGGTACATTAAAATTAGCTTGGAGGTTCGGTTAGCCTTCATTTTGTACTTGCTGCTTCTGCCACTGTCTTGCTTAATAGTGTATGACACGTACAAATAATGTGTAGTGAGCAAAGTCTCACTTTATCACCTGGGTAAATTGAAAGGCCTTAACCAGACATAACATTATTACCATCTCCTGTTTAAAATCAACATGAAGAATCCTTAGTGATAAAAGAATGTAAATTGGGACATAAGGACTACTTCTGTCCTTACAGGGTGGTACTCACACCTGCCACATGTACAAAGCTGTTGGAGGCCATCCTACATCAGATCCATGAGCACTGATTTGCGGGGGACTAGCCCCACCCATTTCTCGGCACAGTCGGATAAGGTGCCGCTGCACGGCGGCAGGCGACCAGGGGCAGTTCTCACAAGTCTGGCTTGTGGCTTGCATGGTGTAGATGTGGCAATGCTTATTTGACCTCTAAAAACAAAGACTTCTAACTACTAGTCTATTCCCCACACATGAAATGGCTGCTCAGCAGAAGGTGACCACGGGAAGTCCATCTGCAAGTCTCACTCTGTGCCGGCTTGCTTTAGCACTCCTGAGAGTTAGAACAATTCTAATGGCTTGTAAAATGTTGGAAGCTGAATCATCCTGACCATCCTCACACAGGAAAGGGTTAAGGAGCAGTTAGCCATTTGGCAAACCAAGACGCCTCAATGCTAAAAGCAAAGCAGTCTGTTAATTGATGAGAGAGGCCTGGGAGAAGTCATTACTAAAAATACTTTAAACCATTCTCCCTGAAATTCAGCAATTTATTGTTCTTCTTTAGACCAGAGATATAGGAAAAGATTTTAATAGCTAGAAAGTTTAGTGATTTATACTTCAGAAAGTTTGTAGATAAGGACCATCT
>PVJI01007319.1:0-79217 GCA_004026765.1 Micronycteris hirsuta | reverse complement strand
CAGATCTTACCCCTCTGCACAAAGATAAAAAGCTTCCTCTGTTGTTATAATCAGAACAATAGGCTCTGTTTACAGATTAGCTCCAGGGAGCCACTGTAACCAGAGTGATTTGAGTTAAACTCTGATTTGAACCTCTAAACCATTGAGGGGCAAGGGAAATCAGCGGCTGCTTCAATGGAATATTCGGCGGGAGGGAAGGAGTTGCCATCTTCCCACAGATTCAAACTGAAATCCGCAAGGCTGTGATTCACAAGAAAGGACTGAGTCGTCTGCCATGGCACAATTATTCTTTCGCTTGTCTAAATAGAGGGCCTTCAAATTAAGATAGAACTCTATAAATGAAGGAACTTACATGTAGTGAATTAGTGAAAATACATCAAGGATTTTAACGCTACCCCTCATTAATTCTAAAACCCCATTCCCACTTTACAGATGGCTCACGTGACCCTTGGGGAGTACAGTATACACACCTAGTTCTTCAGGGGACACGTGGGATCACCTTGGGTGCATCTGACTCTCCACTCCAGCTTTCTTCCACTGAGTCCCTCCACAGTCCCTTTAAAGCAAGGGCCATGCCACTTGGCTCTGTCTGGAAAGTCACCTGCAACTGTGGCTAATCGCTAAGCACTGACATGAATACTAGGTCACACGTTCAGTTTTGCTTCATGTCTTGTGAATCTAAGTTACTCTATTTTTGCCCTCCATTCTTCTGGTTGGTAGAAATTTGACCTCAATCAATTCATTCATGATTCCGTAAGTCTTGGGAGGTTGATGAGTGTAATGACTGGTTAGTACCTGATTAGGTTGGCTTTGGTTTCCTCTCATGACCCCGTACCAGTGGTAGCTATGTGATCCAGGTTCAGGACATTCTCAGGTAGGACTCGATGTCTGATAATTTCTTGATTCTCTCTTGCTTTCCTGTATACTAGGTCAAGGGAAAGCTGGAGGCATTTTTCTCTAACAATGTAACACTTCAGGGGCGAATCAATTTGTCTGTCAGACTGGGGGTTGTGAGAACAGGGGAATGACTGGAGACCTCACTCATTTTTTGAGCTCTCCTCTCTTGAATGTTTAAACTAGTTCTGGGTGTCCTGTTCCTTTTCCCTCCTCATCCTCAGTATGGAAACTATAGAGTCTGGGAAAGGAGGGTGGGTGGAGGTAAAAGGAAGGAAAATACTATCTCTGTTCACTAACACATTTTTTTCAATTAATTTTCATGTTATGTGGAGACTCCTTTGTCCCTAGAGGCAATGAGTGCCCAGTTAGGGTTAGGGAAACTCTGGTGGGGGTGGGTATTTTATACACTGTGCACTGTTACAGATGCTGCCCCTCTATGCTAAGCATATATTCAACACTCAGTAAATACTTAGTTAAAGGAAATACTATAAAAGATGCTATATATTTGCCAGAGATTTCCAAACCGGAATGAGCATCAAAATCACGTAGGAAACTTTTTAAAAATTCAGATTTCCAGACCTCATACCTGGAGCATTAAATTGAATAGGTTTGAGGAGGGATTGAGAAAGTTTTAAAAGCACACTCTTCCTCAGATGACTGGACAAGTTTGAGGTCCACTGGTTTAGCTGACCTGATTACTCAGGTTTATCCAAGCAGTGTCCTAAGGGGATGAGACATTAACAGACACAGTTTGGTGGGAGCAAAAGTGGGAGTTTGAAACTTAGTAGAACATGCATGAAATATACAACATAGAAATTCTTTTGTACAGAATTTCATTTGTCTCGGTGCTAACTAATGGAATCGGGGGACCAGAAACCCCATTTCTTCTGGGAACTCATGGTCTTCTTGATTTCTAATCCTCTCCTCACATCAACATTTGATACAATTTACTTTAGCAATTAAAGTAATTCACAGACATGTGTTAATTTCCAAGTCATTTGAACTTTAGCACTTTGAAACTCTAACATTTAAGTGAGAGATTTGAGTCTAGTGCAAGGCTGTCGTGAGTTGGAAAGGGCATCTGGAGGACACACTTAGGGCTGGAATAGCCTTCTTGCTTCAAAAACCAGACTGTGCCTGAGACTTGCTTTGAGATGAAATCTACTTTAGGAGTTTTACTTTATACGCGGTGGTGGAGGAGGAGGAGGAGGAGGACGGAGGAAAGGGGATACAGATGGCAAAAGCCCAGAATTACCTAGTTTCTTCCCTTTATGTCAGTTAAGTGTAATTTCAATCATTAATTCATTTATCCAAATACTAATTGCTAGTATTTATAAACCAGAAGATCAGTCAGCTGTGGTCTTGGGAAAACTCACAGGCTAGGGAAGGAGACAGAAATTTCAATAAAACATAAGTGGTATGCTAAAGATCTGAACAGAGAGTTCTCTTGTTCTTTCATTCGGGGACTGTTTCTTTGTCTCCTCATTTTGGCTGCCTCTCTGCACTTGTTTCTATGTGTTGGGTAGATCTGCAATGGCTCTGGTGCAGTCCTATGTCGGACACTGCCTCTGACTGGCCCTGGGTGACCTGTTTGGGACTCTCCGCGATCCACAGCTGTGGTTCCCTCTGCCGGACTGTCTGTGTGCAGAAAGAACCAGGCTGCACACCAAGGCGGCTTTTGCCAGCACGGGGGCCTGGGGCAGGGTCAGCTAAAGTCTCAGAGCTCCCAGAGACCTGCCTCTGCCTTTCTGTTAGTCTTAAAGGGTGAAAGATCTCCAGCAAGACACGGAAGCAGCCCAAATGTCCATCAGTAGATGAGCAGATAAAACAACTGTGGGGCATTTACACAATGGAATTCCACTCAGCTGTAAAAAAGAAGAAAATTTTAGCTTTTGTGACAGCATGGATGGACCAGGAGAACATTATGCTGAGTGAAATAAACTAGTCAGAAAAAGGCAAATACCGTATGATCTCACTCACATGTGGAATCTAATGAACAAACTGAACTAACAAGGAAAATGGGGACAGACTCACAGACAGAGAGCAGGCCGGCAACTAAGGGGGGCAGTTAGGGGGTGTAGGAACTCAGCCAAAAGGACAAAGGACTCCTGGACACGGACAGCAGTGTGGTGACTGTGGGGGAGGGGATGTACGGGGACTAAATGGTAATGGGAAAAAATACAATAAAAAAAAGACCTGAACAGAATTTTACATGACCATGTAAGACACAGAGCCATGTTAGGAAAACTAAGGAATGTTTTTTAGAGACAATGCACCTGAATGGAGTCTCGAAGGAGAAATAAGAGTTTCTGAGGATGGGAGGGATAGAAAGAGGCAAGAACACACCATGAAGCAGGAGCAGTGTGTGCAGACGCAAGGGTTCTGAAAGTCAAGGGAGGTGTTTAGGGAAAGTAGAATTCATTCGATGTGACTGGACCATAGGAAGAATGTCGGGAGAGGAGGCCAAACATGGAAGCAAGTGGGTATTTAGGGAGGGCCCAATAGCGCACATCATCGCTAGGTCGCCAGCACCCAGCAGAGTGCGGTCAGAAAATAGAAGACTCTCGAAAAGTAGTTACTGAGTTAAATGACTGAATTAAAAGTGGAACACACTGTAACGGTAGGGAAAGAATCAGGAATACCTGGGTTCAAATCCCAATTCACTGTGTGACATTGAATAAAATATTTAAGTGTTAATTCTTAGGACTCATGAGATGGAATGAATGAATGTATAATTATTTGATCCAGAGGAAATATCAAAAGTAATTATATAGTACTTCTGTTTTACTTATTATCATAACTCTCAAATTGTAAGTATACCTTGATTTTAGGATATAAACTTTTCTCTTCATTTTGTCTCATGGCAAAGGAAGGCATGTATTGAATTTGGCTTCTTAGCAGATGACTGCTAAATGTTATAATTTTCTCCAGCGAAGCAAGAGTAAATTATTGGGACACAAAGAATTTTCCATCCTAAGTTAAAATATGCATGCCCTGCTCTGGTTGTGTGGCTCAATTGGTTAGAGCACTGTCCCATACACCAAAAGTTTGAGGTTCGATCCCAGGTTCAAGGCACATGCCTAGGTTGCAGGTTCAGTCCCCAGTTGGGGCAGGTATGGGAGGTGACCAATCAATTGAGGTTTCTCTCTCACATTGATGTTTCTCTCTCTCTCTCTCTATCACTCTCAGTAAATGTGTCCTCAGGAGAGGAAAAAATGCATGCCCATATTTTCTTATCCTAATAGAATTAAATATAGCATCCAAAGTTTAAAGGGAGGTTATTTAATGTTGTTGGATTTTAAAAACTTCCCTAAATGTTACCCAGTGCCAGGAGGGATAGCTAATATCATAGAAATAGAATTAATATACAGCAGGTTTCTGAGAAGTTAAGGAAAAGACATAAATTGACAGCGAGGCTTAATCAAGATAAATGAAAAGAAATTCACCAGGGAAAGGCCAAATATGAAGGAAAAAAAGAGTGAAAGACAGAAAATGGTTTGGATTGATTAATGTGGAAAAAAAAGTGGTAAGGTAAGAGTCTAAATTACATTGGGAAGAAGTTCATTGTCCCAGCGATTTTTCACCCATGTGGCCCATGAACTGGAGTCACACAGTGCCCAAGCCATTGTCACCATGTCCTGAGGGGAGGCAAATGGGTCTCGGAGAAGTGTGTGCTGTGTGGTGCAGGGGGCAAAGGGGAGGGAGGAGATGGGTGGGTAGGAAGTCTATCAAATGTCTGTTCACTTTCAGCTAGTCTGGATGCTTCTACCTTTCATACCTGGCTCTCTCGAAATAGAAACAAATCGGAAACAGAAGGCCGCATTCTCAGTAAATACTGCTGGTAAGCTCCCGCTGTTTCTCTCATTGCCCCATCAACCCTCATCTTGCAGAAATGACAGCTTCCGATTTTTATCCTACTATTTATCATCGCCTCACTTCCTGCTTCTCCTTTTATTGGAATGTGAGATTTTAACTGGATTAAGGAATGGGCTCTCACTGGGTAAAAGCTATCTTAATCTACCTTTGATCTTTATAGGATATGGAGTGGGTTTCGGCTTGCTTCAAGGCACAAAGGGAATGACAAGGAAGGCGATTCACACTTATTCCTCGTGGGCACTACAGCACAGCGGCTCACACATCTTCTACCCAGTTCTACTGGCCTTGTGATGGATGGAGATTTATTACAGAGTTAGTTAGCTTTGACGGCTCATGCACAATGGCGTGAGTTTTCACTTTTTTATTCTCTCACTCGTGTGAAAGTGGAAGCGAGGCTGCTGTTGAGGTCTCCAACTGTAAGTTCTTTAAGCGTGGATATCAATGATTATAATTTACTGACCAAACATTTATTTTAAAATAGATATTCACTGCCCTGGCTGGTACAGTTCACTTGGTTGGAGCGTTGTCTTGTAAACTGAAAGGCTGCAGGTTCAGTCCCTAGTGGGGTGCATGCCTGGGTTGTGGGGTCAGTCCCAGTTGGGGCGTGGGAAGGGCAACCAGTCAATGCTTCCCTCTCATCTTGATGCTTCTCTCCTTCTCCTTCCCCCTCCCTTCCTGTCCCTCTAAAATCAACGAGCACATCCTCGGGTGAAGATAAAAAAACAGACATTTAATACTTTTACTAAAGAGTCAGCACCTGCTCCGTGTACACATAAAAAGACAATGGAGCAATGAGCCCAGTGGGAAGCTTTGGCTACACCTGTGGACGACGGAGTTTGTTGTCCCTTTAATTTACATCTGCGAGACGTGCTTCGCTAACTCGCAAAGGCTGCTTATTTTCCTATTAACTTGACTTGGTTTTCTTTATATTTAATTTCTGAACAGCAGAGTACTTTTAAACATCATAATTAAAAATAAAATAGGGTAAATAATTAAAAAATCTATGTATTATTAAAAATAACCAGGATACCCATCTGTCATGGTTAAATACATGATTTGTTTTAAAATAGGGATATGAAAATACAGTAATCCAGAAAACCAGCATGGGAAATAACCGAAAACATAATTCTTAATAGGCTTTCCCACCTGACTAGTATTTTTGAAAACCTAGCTGGATATAAAAGGAAATTAGTATTTAATAAATAATTGCAAAGAGTGGTTAGAGATTTATTTAAGTAAACCAAGTAGATGATTTTGAAATGTAAATGAATAGCATCAGAAGTAGTTTGTAGAATAATATTAATACAGTCTATAAGCTCTGAAACATTCTGTGGGTTTGCAGTACCATTAGATCTTCTAGGAGATGATGCTCCATTAAGAGTCAGTATCTAAGCGACACAAGATTAAACAATGGATTGTCTAAATTGTCTTTGTTCACTTGACCTACAAAATAATATCCCTGAATTGATATTCATTTTGGGTTCTGAAGTACTAAATTAGGCTACAAATCCAGACTAAATGTGGCAATGCAAATTTGGAAGCACAGAAACCATTTACGGGGTCGGGAAACAAGTAGGACAACCCACGAGAGCCAGCAAGGTTTAACTTCAGCTGTGCCGGTGGAGGAACAGCTGACAACGGGAACAAGAGAGCCGTGATCGGGAAAAGTGGTGGGAGCTACAGAACAGGAAGGGGGATCAGAGAAAGCTGCGACCGACAGGTGGTCTATTCAGAATATACAATACAAACTATGAAACATCATAATATAACAAATCTGAAAACACCACTCGATCTCAGCAAAAGACTTTTACCAATGCCACTGAAGCTCCAACTGTTTCTCCCCACCAAAATGCCTCGTCGTCCTGTGTCCCAGAGGATGGAACCGAATGCAGTGATTACTACTCTTCTTTGCTTCTCCTTCTAATTTTACTGCATATCAAGGTGTCCCTAAGCAATGCATGATTTGGCTTTGTAGTTTCTGAATTTTTAGAAATCATTTCATATTATATGTGATTTTTACAATTTGCCCCTTTCACTCAACATTTTAAAGATTCGTTCATGTTGACGCATGAAACTATAGTCCAATAATTTTCACTGGTGGTTAGGATTCTACCTTATGAATATACCGTAAGTTGTTTTTCCAGTCCTCTGTTGATGGGAATTGCTTTGTTTTTACAATTTAAAAAAATCAGGGATGACGCTCCTGTGAAAGTCCTCGCAGTAAGTATCCACCGCACCTGTGAGTCTCTCCCGAGCAGCACCGATGGTACAAGGACCGAAGGGTTTGAATCGTCTGTCCCATCAGCAGTCATTCTTCTCTCTCTACATCAACAAGTTCCTATTCTTGCTTTATACGTTAGTTTTGTGAGTTTGGCTGATGTGACTGCCCCCACCTCTGTGCTCACAAATCAACACCATCAACCTGCCTGGTCTTTGCACGGGGGAAACTTTGGTAAAGGTTTGCCACCCTGTACGACAGCTCAGGAGCTGGAAAGGGGCTTTCCTTATTCAACTGTGTTCCTTCTAATTTATTGTGATGGTTGACACAGTCCTTACCTGCTTGAAATTCTAAACCTACAATATGAAATATAATTCCAAGGGAAAATGATTTAGCTCTGCTCAGTTGATGAAGGAAGGGGATAATGTTGTAAACGTTTTGAAAATAAGTATTCGACAGATAAAAATGCAAAATCTTCCTGAACCTTTGCTTTGCCTAAGGCATGAATGCATAAAAAAGATAGTGTTGGAGAATAAAATCAATATGAGTCTGTGGAAACATCGTGAGTGAAGTCTGGCATTCAGTAGAAAGTTCACCGCTATGGACTTCTAATTGTCCAGTGAATGGCTATCCTGGATCTCAACCTTCTTTAGATCGCAGACCTGCAGAGGGGTTTGCCACCATGAACAAGAAAAGGAGGATCAAAATAACAAATTTAAGGGCTCCCTAGAAAGGGACTGAAAGATAGTGTACAAAAAAAAGTTCAGAATAAAACTCTAAACATATCAAAGTACTCATTTCAAATATATATTGTCTAAAGAGCAAGCACAAGAATAAATCACCGTTACCATGCCCAGTCAGCTCATATTATATAACGTCTTAAGAGACTTGTAATCGTCACGGACGTGTGTGCAATGCATAAAGCCCGCACATGCATGAAGGGACTCTGTCTTGGAAAGTCACTGAGGTTTTCAATTTGCAAAGGGAATTTATAATTTTACTTATGTCAAAGTCCTTAACATGGATGCTTACTACTTTCTCATATTTTTATTTAGATAATTTTCAAAGGCTTATCATTACAATTTTTTATTCTATCCCAATTATGTCCAACTTCCTTTTTCATAACGTTTTACCTGGTGTTACCTGCAAAATGTACTTCAAGAAATAAACTAAATTTCATTAGCTTCATACATACTTAAAGAAAAGGAAACCAGATTTCTCAGAATTATAAAGTTGAACCCTACCACATCTTGGTGAGGATATCAGAACATCAGGAAATCACTTATGCAGCATAAATTGGTAAAAACAGTTTGAAAGCAATTTGTCAATATTTATATCAATAGCAAGACTGGAAATGACCAGCAGTTACATAATTCACGGCCATGGGCATGAAGAGATACACAAATACACGAGAATATTCATTACTATGTTACTTGCAATTAAACTGAAAACAACATAAATACACATCAGTAGGAGACTGGATAAATTGTCATAGGTCCTTATGAGTGACTAATAGTAATGGCCGTCAGAGTGAATGCACCAGCACTGTGTGCATCGCTGTGTATAAATCTCAGCACAATTAAGCAAATAAAGCGAGTTGTATAAAGCTATATAAAGAGTGACACAATATCTATGTAGTTTGGATCCTTACAAATGATACTTTATAGTTTAGGATACACACTTTAGAGTACAACTATAAAAACACAAAATTCATGAATAATGTCAAATTCAGGGTAGAGATTACCACTGGCAAGGAGTTTATACCTGTAATATTTTGCTTGTTGACTTTGGGGGCACACCTAGTTTAAATTATGCTTCTTTTTATATATTTTGTATAACTGAAAATATTTTATAATTAAAAAAATTTTTTAGGCTATTATTTCTATAGGGCTGGTTGCCCAAAGCAAAACTATTTGATTCATAGGAAGCTAATCGTCTAGCCCTTAAATATGGAAAACCTACTCTGTTAGGGTGTTTGTCTCAGTTGTCATTTTTATTTGCAGTGAAATACACAAAACTTAAACACGTACGAATATAACTCTGAAATACCACTACTAAAGAGTATTTTATAGTATTCCAATGGTCCTCCATCAATTTGGGTACTAGGAATGCAAAAAGGGTGCGTCTTTTCATCACTTTACCAATCCCTACTTTTATTGCTTGGGATGCAGAGGAACCTAATATACATATGTCCCAAAGCAGCCACAATATATTATTTTTAAGTGACATGATGCAAGTGAATTTAGAGAATAGCCGAACAGGTGAAGTCTGTCTCTGTGCCAACATGAGGCCGGAAGACAGCACAGGAAGAACTCGGAGACTGTGCTGCTGTTGCTGGCCAGTGGCTAGCATCCCGGTTGCCAGGCAATGCCTTTTAGCACATTAGTAGGTAGGATGGATAGTAAACCGAGGTAGGAAGGAGGAGGGAGGCATGTCTTACCCACTAACTCAGCAGTCCCGAGCCTGGTTCGATAATATTGCCAGGTGTTTGCAACATCACAAGAGACGCATGCTAACATGGGAGGAGGGAAGCCCTTGAAATTCTGTGTCTCATTTCCACTGTCTGGAAAAGAAAGTCTTTGAAACTGTGTATTCACCCCAAGGCTTGGAAGGGGGAAGAGAAGGGCTGTCACAGTGCCCAAAGAAGAAGCCCATAAAACAACTTTGGTTAATTAACTACCTACCTCCGGTCACTGTCTGTGTTACGAGGGAGTCCCTAATGCTTACGGAAAGAGCCCATAAACAACTTTGGGTGACTGCCCCAGCTTTAATTAACTGCCTCCTGTCAGATATCTGTTTTACAACAAGATGGACAAAGGTGGTCTGGAGTAAGATAAGGATTTGGGCTGGCAGACTCCCCACCCCACCCCCATATACCTAAGTTTGGGTGGTCGCATCCCGCTGGGAAAGCTGGCACCATCTTTACCTGTCCATCAATATGTAACTTCTTCACCCCCATCCCTCCAACTATATGAGTCCTCAGGACAAAGGACCAGGGGCCTCTGGGCCACTCTTGCTTTTTCACCCAGGATCTTGCCTTTCACCCCCACCTTGGTGAGGCCTGTTCTCTTCCATGAGAACGTATCACTAATAAACCCCGCTTGCACACTAATAGGCTTGCTGATCTATAATTCTTTACTGTGTCGGCAAGAAGAACTGGGTTTCTCCTATTAACAAATATTCCTTTTTTTCTCCCCCTCCACTTCTATCAAACTCTGCCTTTTCAAAGTTTGAGTACTGAGAGTTCCCAGACTTGCACTCTTTCAATATTCCAGGTTCTAAAATATTCACCCCCGACTGGGAAATGAGGCTCAATGGCCTGAGTTTAGGGGGAAGATTTTCCAAGAGGACAGATGTCAATTAGCATTGCAAAAGAATTGTGTATTCTGTATGTGAGGCAGAATACCTTGGGATACATCCTATGAATTTGATGAATTTAACGAACTCATTAACATGACAAGCAATTTTTCTCTTAGTAATAAAGCTGGAAATTGGACTAGGTAAATTCTAAGATATTTTCCATCTCTAAAGTTTGCATAATTCTACTTTATTTACTGATCTGAAATATTTTAAGATATTACCAGGTAGGGATAAGTAAATATGGCAGAGGAGACAGAGATTTAAGAGTATGAGTCAGCAAATCTTTTTTCAAAAGACTTGCATGTAAAACAGGAACTGAAACAAAAGATATAGAACAACAACAGGTGTATACTATTAATTCTTCAGAGTGATTTGCAATTATTCGTATTAAATATCATGTAATAGGCATCTTATATATCACATAAGCCTCAGAATACCTAAAGACACATATTAATTATCCCTGTTTTATGTTGATAAAATGAAGACTCAGATACATTTAAGAAAACACCAGTTACCTGGATAATAGGCTGCAGAGCTACAGGTTAATTCAGGTTGTCCGAGTGCAGATGATGCTCAGTTCACTATAATAAGCCACCTGCATGACACACATTCTCAACCTGATCTCTTAAAATTATTTTTAACAGGTAATCTGAGATTAAATGACTGCCGCTATTAAACATAAACAAGAACACACACAGGGGTGAAAGCGTGCTTGACCCTCACAACCTCTCATCTCCATGTTCCCATCATGCTACACATACTCTCCTGTGACCACTTTTTAACGGGAGAAAAATATCTTGGGAAAAATGTTCTCAGGGAATACCTATTCAAGATTTAAAAATAAGGCATACAAAATTCCTTGAATATTTCAGATACTCAATAATGATTTTTATTAGTATTATAAATCAACTTTTAAGACATGTAAGGGAAAGGGCTGTACAGAAGACTGAAAGTGCATTGGGGGAGAGGGAATGCAAAGAACAATAATTAATAAAGAACCCCTCTCCCAGAAGGTTTCAGAAGGAAGCTAACCCAATAAATTCACTTTAAAACGCAGCTAAGATTTAGAGAGTACAGAAAGTGAAAATCAGAGGTATTAGTTTTCAACCAGATATATTGAATTTCTCCTGTCTTTTCCTCGCCTCGTCCCAAGGGCGAGCACATAAGCCTGAGAGTGAGGAGCTCTAAGTGGTCTGCTAAGCACAGAGAACAAAGTGTTAGCGGGACGGCCTCAGTGATGAGGAACAGGAACAGGGCAGACAATATGCAAACACGCATGTTTAGAATGAGATCCAGAAAAAAAGAAATTGATAGGGGCTATTTATTCCTAGGTTTTGGTATATTTGTGTTTTTCTCCCCCCACACATTGACAAATTCTGGTGCATTAATGATCTCTGTTGATAATTTATTAATCAGGCCATTCGCTTTAAATACAGTAGGAGTCTATAGATTATTTCTGGTATCTTCTAATTGTCTGGTGCTTCTGATATTTTTCTATTGATTCACCTTTTCCATTGTGTGTCCCAAAGGCAGAGAAGGGCAAACAGCAATCATGAAATATGAATGAGATGCCTCATTAACCTTTGGGCTTTCGAGTACCTAGGAGCATCTAATCTATGTCATCAGCAAGAAAGGTCTGGAAGCCCTGCAGAGGGGTGAAGGGAGAGAGGAAGGGCAGTTTGCTTTGTGGTTGGTAAACTCCTCTCTGCCAAGCGCTGGCACGGAGCCTGCTCCACACAACAGGATCCTGCATTAAACTAGAGAGGCTGCAATTTCAGTGAACACAAATGTAATACAGAAAGCTTGCTGATATTCAGAATAATGGGCTCATCTCTGAAGATTCTGACTTAGGGCCTAGGTGATCTGTGGACCACACTTTGAGGAACATTGCATTAGACCCATTCAATATGAAGGGTTAAGCTGACAAAATTTAGATTTCTTGTGGTTTTTACCAGACCATGTAGAACTGTTTTTATTTTCACGTATTTTTCATTTAAAATAAACTTCCAACCAAAGTATGTGATATTTGGATTCTGTTATTATTTCCATATCATCAGAAGCTACTTTGTCAACAAAGAAGTTGCCAGTTAAGACTATTTAGGACATTTTTTTCCCTTTTGGAATTTATGGTTGCCTTGCAGCTATGTACTCAAAATTATGTAATATATATAATATAAAATGTAATGCAGGGAGATAACGCAAGACTAAATGTTTTCATATGTTAAAAATGCTATATGAGCTCTGGCTGGTGTGGCTCAGTGGATTGAGTGCCGGCCTGAGAACCAAAAGGTTGCAGGTTTGATTCCCAGTCAGGGTACGTGCCTGGGCTGTGGACCAGGTCCCCAACAGGGGGCGTGCGAGAGGCAACCACATGCTGAGGTTTCTCTCCATCTCTCTCTCCCTCCCCCACTTCTAAAAACAAATAAATAAATAAAATTTAAAAAGATGCTATATGACTTTGGAACTGGACTATATACAATATCAAAGTAAATAATAGATAGCACTATGACGATTCTATGAGGTGATAAATAGAACAAAAGAACAGCACCAGAAGATAGGAAGCCCAGTTCTGCAAGGAGGGGGCAGAAATGCTTAAAGACTGTGCAAGGGAAAACTGCTGTCAGTCACCTGTGCTGAAGCCACTCTGCCTTTCCCTGTGGTTCTCCGAGACACCACCCACCGTGCCCTGAACTAACGCTGACTGGGTGGTGAGCGATCTGACTCAGTGTCTCCTTCCCACCTTCTCTTTTCCTGGTCCTCAGTAATCCCATGGGTTCTGTTGCTTTCCCTTTTATAGTCAAAACATAGTTAATTCCTTATGTGATAGTTACTTTCTCACACCACCATATCCTTTGTGAAGGTTGTCTAGTCGAGATTTAATCCCCCAAAGGGAAGAGTCCCTTCTTCCTTACCCCCGTCCCACTCCGGCCTTGCACCTCAATCCCAGGGAAGTCTACAACCACGGCCATCCGGCCTTACATTGAGAATGCCAAAGAACAGCTTAACACGGTTGTTAAACATACAAGTTAGGACAGAAAGGTGTGTTATAACAAGAAAAAGAGAAGGCACACATTTTGAAATTAGATGTAGTAATAATAATAAGGAAAAGAGTGTTATCAGGCTATGGGAGGCATTGAAAATGCACAGAACATTTTCCAAACTCCTAAGATAGTTTCCATCTACCTGTTCATTCTCCGCTAATTACAGTTTTCTTCCCTCATGGAGCTGCTTTCAAGATAAACTACGTGCAATTACTTGGGCTGTGTTCAATTCTATTATTTCTCAGTTTTATTCAATTCCAGAATTGTATTGTTTGATTTTTCTCTCATACACACATTTTGGTTTGTTTATATACATTAAATTCAGAATAAACCAGGTTCTCTTGGCTCATACTTTTTACTTTCGTTGAGAGATTTTGCTTCATTTGAAAACAATGACTCTGCTGAGGAAAACCTTTCTAATTCTAAAAACTCTCTTATAACGAATTTCTGAACACAACCTAGGGAGCAGAGTCTGAGAGGTTAGGAAAGGACATGAGGAATCATCTAACGCAGCTCCTTCATTCTACAGAGATTGAGAATCGGAGAGGTTAGGGTAATCTCACTAATTGATGGCAGAGCTGGCAGTAGGACCTGTCTCTCCTAACGTGCTTTCGTTATATAATGCTGTGCATTTGTATGTTGGGTCTATTGAGGAACTGTGCTAATTAATTATTTAATGTATACAGCAAACACTTACTGTGGTACTACAATGTGTATGGCTCCGTGCTAAATATCTGAAATACCACAATGGAGAAAATAAAATAAATTTGGTCTCATTTTTCACAATGTGATTAATAGTATAATTTTTTTCAGATAAAAAGTAATCTGTCTCTGAGTTTATTTGTTCTCCAGCAACCACTCCTAGAGTCCAATAATGAATGAATCCATGTTCCGACAAAATTATAACAGAATGCTGTACCTTAAAGCTATTGGAGGGCTTTCTGAGCTCCCTCAATAGCCTTTTCAAAAAAATTATTTGGCCAATTAGTTAGTAATTTATCTTATTTCAGAAATACTGTAGTTATATACAAGCCAATTTCCTTCTTCCTTTTTATAAAAGTCTAGTGTTGCCTGGGAAACATTTGGAGGAACTGATTCAGGTTTAATATAATAGTTTTTGAGTTCAATCATTCTTCTGACAACTAATTACCAAATGCCTATTATATTTCAGGGATTTTTCTGTCTGTGCAGAAAACAAATAATCACCGCCTCCATGGAGCTTGGATTCTAGACATAAGGGTACTTCGCAAACAAGGAAGAAATAAATTAGTAAACACACAAGATAATTTCAGATTCTGATAATTAAGTGAAGTAACCAAGCAAGGTAATGTGGGCTAGATAAGGAAAAATCAATGAGAAATCGGCCTGATATTGGATATTAAGAATGGATAGAGTTCAAAAGTGAAGGATAAGGGGGAACCAATCAAAAAGAGCCAGGGAAAAGATGTCCCAGGAATTTGAAGGAAAGCGCAATAACCTGAGATGGGCTAGAACATCGGTTACCAGGGACCATGTGGGTCTAGCTTAGTAAGCAATGAGATGAGGTTGGGGACAGATGCAGAAGAGATATTATTCAAAATCTTATAGGACATGGAAATGAACTTGAATTTTATTTGAAGTGTTGTAGTGGCTACTGGAAAGTTTAAAAAAAATGTAGATACAGTAAAATATACTCTTGTGCCACACGGTCCCATGAACTTCGGCAAATGTGAAGTTGTGCGCTGACCGTCACAGGCATGAAATGGAACCCATTTCATTATTTCCCAAGTCCCTCATACTGTCCACTGTAGTCAGTCCCTTCCATTTCTTTCGACCTCTGACCACCATCGATCTGTTTCCCTACCTATAGTTTTGCCTTTTACAGAATGCCATAAAATGGAGCCCACCCGTCCTCCCTCCTTCCCTCCCTCCCTCCTTCCATTCCTCCCTGTTTTCCTTTCTTTCCTCCTTCTGCTCTCTGGTGATATTTCCCATCTGATATTTAATGAAGTCTATTTTGGAGCCGTTAATTTATTAATCACAGTTATTTTAAATTCCCTTTTAGGTCACTCCAACATTAGTGTCATATCTGGGTATGGCTGTATTGATTACTTTCATTTTTAGCAATATGCTGTTCCTTGCTGCCATTTTATATGCCTCGTGATCTTTATTGAGAGCTGGATATTTTGTGTAGGACAGCAGAGATTGAGACAGATAGGTCATATGCCTAGTAATAAGCACGCCTTTTCTTTGACACCTGGCGGGTTCAAAGCCCTGAACATGACTTTCAATTAACTTTTTTTTTTGGGGGGGGTGAAATATGGATGAGAATGAAGCTTTTTTCCAGATTATGTCCTGAGAACAAGCCCAGAAATCCTCATATGGGGAGGTTTGAAGCAGGAAAACAATGTGATTTGACTGATCGCTATTTCAAACATTATACTGTCTCCTTTGTATTGATTGGAGCAGGGCCAAAGTAGAAATAGAAACACCAATTAATTGAAGAGACTATTCCAGTAGTTAAAGTGACAAATGATCATCGTTTGGGCCCAGCAACATATTGTTTGCAAAATGTTGGCCTATTTATCAAATTGAGTTAAAATACTGCACGGGACTACCAAATACAAGCCCGCAGAATGCTGTGGGAAGTCGGCCAAACACCACGATTCTGCTTTTAGAATGGTTGACCTGTAACCTTTACCCGCAGCAATAATGACAAGAATCTGATAATATCGTTCCTAATTAATGAAAATCAAACCATGTCACCCGCCCCGAATCAGATGATAGCAGTCCTTGCTCTGCGTCCCTCCGGGGCTGCCCATGGCAGTGCAGACGGTACTGAGCACTGTGTCCAGGACTTAGCCCCTGTGTCTGTCTCTGCATCAGTTTTCTGTCACTTGCTTCTGCTCACGAAGCTCCGGTCACAGAGCATTCTTACCAGGCTTTCAACACCACAAGTGGCTTATTGCTGTAGGGTCATTGCTCTAGCCCAGTCTTCCACCCGGGCTATTTAGATGTCTCACTAATAATGCTGAAATTTATCATGTATCTGGAAGAAAATGGATTTAGCATTTCAGTGAAATATCTGATTGGCTAATGAAGCTATATATATTGGAAGGAGTTAAGCATTGCCCTTTAGGCAGTGCAACACTGTCTATTCAGCCAGAGATGACCGTGAACTTACTCGTTTTTGTTTTAAGATTTTATTTATTTATTTTTCAGAGAGAGGGGAAGGAAGGGAGAAAGAGGGAGAGAAACATCGACATGTGAGAGAAGCACTGATCAGTTGCCTCTTGCACTCACCTCCACCAGGGACCAGCTGGCAACAAAGGCATGTGCCCTGGCCAGGAATTGAACTGGCGACCTTTTGCTTTGTGGCTCAGGGCCCAACCAACTGAGCTACACCAGTCAAGGTGACCATGAACCTATTCTTGATGAAAGTAAACGATCTGGTAAGAATCGATGCGATCCAGACAGGGGTTCCCGGACCAGCCGGGATCTTCTCCAACCGCTGTATTTGGCTGGGCTTTTTGAGATTGTAAACTGTACAAAACGAGGGACTAAACTATACAAAACAAGGGGTATGGTCAGAATGTATTCTGTAGACTAGATTCAGGCAGTTACCCTGGGCTTGCAAATTTGGCAAAATAATAGTTCCTGTTGTCTGTTCTGACCTCACTCACCTTTCTTATTTCTACTTTGTCTCAGCGTCTTTCCTTGCTCCTGATCTTTATGGATGAAACTGGGGTTTCCTAGAGGATGTATAATGGCACTAAAATGAAACATTTTTTTGTTTGTTAAAAGCCACGGTTGCAACAATTGTCTCCTCCACCCCAATTCTCATACTGGAGCATAACTGCCTACTATGAACGAGTGGGTGCACGGGGTCCTGAGCGGCCCGAGCTGGGCTGCCAGATGAACTCCAAACAGTCCGTTCAATTTGAATTGCAGACCCCCAACAAACACTTCTGTAATAAGATCGTGTCTCAAATATACAAAGGGAAATACTTGCAGTAAAAAAGCACAGAAAGACTTGAATTTTCTTTGGGGTGAAATATGTTCCTGGTTACAAAAATCAACCAAAATATTTTCCACAAACGAATAAAACACACTCATTGTTTGTCTGAAACTCAACTTTAACTGATGGTCCTATAATTTTATTTATGAAATCTGGCAACTCTAACCACACATACTGTCTAGTTTGGCTTCAAAAAACTTACCAACCTAGTTTTCTGTTATTTTACCTGAAAATTAGTACATAAGTTAAAGTGTAGAGCCAAGATCTAAATCACTTTATAAAATTAATTTAGTATTATTCTATTCTAGTAAATTAAATGTTTAGATTCCTCAGATTCCCTTCTAGATACTGCTCACGGCCACACCCAATTTTAATACAGACATAAGCACACTGCAGAACTGGCCACGTCCCGCTTTCTCAATTAACACTGTATCATAAACATTTTCTGCTTTATTAAAGAGTTCCTATATTTTTAACTTTAACAGCTCTATTTATGTTTTATGATTTATATTATTAATGAAAGCCTGTTGTTACATATTCTGGTTATTTATATTATATACTGTCGCAAATAATAGTTCATAATAATATTTCATACTGTTGTACTATTATTACCTGTTCTTATTCTTTTGGTTCGTTTTTTACTTTTGGAAAATGTATTTAGAATATAAAGAAATGTAACTATTTGACCGAGGGCTATAACCATTTTAGTAAGTCTTTCTAGATTACCTCCAAAAGTGTTACAATAATTTCACTTCTACCTGTATTAGATGAGCTCTGGTTCAGATGTATATCGGTTCATACATATATTTATATGTGGCCTCACTGGTGTTATGTATTTTTGGTAATTCTTGTTTTAAAATTTTTATCAAAACATTTAGATTTTAATACTTTTATTTACATGTTAATTAAGTATGTATTAAATATCTGCTGGATGTACTACAAAGCAATTTTCTCAAGAAGTTTCTTTTTTATTTTGATTTTTTTGTCTAAATGTGAAACATTTTATATTAGTTTTCTTAACAATTTATATTCAAAGCTAAGAAATGTACAATACATAATACACAAAGCTAAAAAATAATACTTTTTATTATTTATACATGAATTTTTCATTTTTTTATTGTTCAATTGCAGTTATCCCCATTTTCCCCCATTACTTTCCCTTGCCCTACCCACCCCCCACCTCCCACATTCAATCCTCCTCTTCCCCCCCCCTCCCCCCCGCTGTCCTTGCCCATGAGTCCTTTATACATGTTCCTGGACTTGACCCTTCCCCTTCTTTCCCTGTTACCCCCCTCCCCCATCCCTCTGGTCACTGTCAGTTTGTTCTTTATTTCCATGTCTCTGGTTCTATTTTTCCTTGCTTGTTTGTTTTGTTGATTAGGTTTCATATATAGATGAGATCATATGGTATTTGTCTTTCATGTTTTTAAAATATTAGATAAATATTAAATTTATCTTCTAGAAATTTAGGATTTGAATATTCATGTTTAACCATTCATTTTTAAAAATTCATTTTACTATAAACTCCTCTATCTTTGTGCTATTTTTAAAATTCAAAAGTATTTCTGTAGAGTTTAGAAAAATAATACTTTGAAAGTAAGAAGAGGTTCTTTGATATTAGGAGATGTGATTTGAATGAACAACAGTAATTTGGAAATGGCAATTTTTTTGTATATGTTGACAGATTTAATTAATAGCAAGTGAGTAAAAACAAAGAAACCCAAGGTAAATGTTTTTTGCAGTAAGATTACAAACAATTCAATGTACAAAACTCACACCAGCGGTTGTCAGGGAACTGTTCCAGGGGCAACTCATTCTACACTGAAATTACAAGACAGTTTCTTATTTAATGTGCTTCCCTAAGCATCAGCAAGAACTAGTCAACATAAAGTCATTGTTAGAAAAGTTAATAATTTTTAGAGCTAAGTAAGGGTACAAAGAAAGAAAAAAATTATATGGAATCTAGAAAAAGTGCCATAATTTTTTTACAGCATTATCAAACATATAGTATGTAGTTTCCTTCCTTCCTTTCTCCCTTCCTTTTTTCTTCCCTCTTTTCCTTCTTTTCACTTTCTTCATCCCTCCCTTTATTTAATATTTATTGAGAGCCAACTACATGCCAGTATTTGAAGGTTCATAAATGATGGAGTATTCACCTTCAGAGACCTGGCATTCCCCTTAGGAAAAGGCGAGTGGAGAATTACAACGTGGTAAAAATAAAAATAAACACTTGAGGATGGGTAGAAGAGTATGGACCAAGGAAGCAATGGAGCTTTGAAGAATATGCAGTAATTATGCAAGAAAAAAAAAGGTAAATCTAATCCCTGATACTCCGTGTTCCCCAGAAGCCAAGGATCACTTTTATGTTCAGAAAACAGAATTAAAATAATCTTTATTTTCCTTGTGTTTTATTTACCTTTTGCTTTATTTTTTCATATTTTATTTCTCTTCTGGGCAGAGATATGGGACTGAATGAAGACGACTGAGTGAAGATTGAGGGGCTGAAACTTTTCGCATCACAGATAAACATGTTCACATTCTAACTTACAAATAACTTACTGTTGGGTTTGTTGTTGAGTCAATGAGTCCATGAAGTCCAACACTTTTGTGTGCGTGTGTATTAAAATATAGTTTCTACCTGGGCAAAACTATAGGTGGAATTTTGGGTACAGACTGAACATTCAATGGCCAAACGAGTCTCTTTTCTATCTCCGAATATTTCTTCCCTCCTTTGTAGACGCTAGCATGATTACAGAAATCCCTAAGGAAAGCATGCCTGCGGCAGAGAACAACAGAACGCTTGATCAGCTTGGTAAAGGACTCTGCTATTCCATCAATAACTGAGACAAAAAGAAAACGTAATCTTTTGCCAAGAAAGAGAACTGAGAGTTACAGGTTGAAAAAAGTCTTAAGGGAGGAAAAAATTTTGTAAACTAAAAATAATTCTATTTCCAATCCCACGTTGAAGAGTGAACAGATGTAGAAAAGGCAGGAGTACTGAAGAGGGAGGCTATGGGAATGAATTCTTTATAAGTTTTACTGATCAAAAAGGTAACTCTTCATTTCAACCTACTGGTAGAACGGAGAATACTGCAATTCAGGAAAAAAAAATCTTATATAAAGATATTTGGGCTTCAGGAAAATGTCAGCGTCCTCCCATTACAGTTCTGTGTTAGGTTAGGCGGATCGATTCACCTGGACGCACCTCTTATTCTGTAAAGTTTTAATGTCCATTTTACTGGGCAAGTGGTCCTCAGTTTCCAGGCTGAAAAGATCAAATAGCAATCTGTCTCCTTTAGTCAGGAGGCTCTACCTTCTGGAAGAGGCACCACTGAATGCTCCGTTATTTTTCCTTCTTGAAGCAATGATGCGCTGTAGAGGCATCCTTAGTAATTAACATAATCCAGCATGGTGCTTGGTATATAGTGACATTCAAAGGTTTCTCAAATGAATAAATATGCAAATGCATGCCAATAAAGCACAAGTTTATTTCTTTGAGTTAATTATCATTTTCATCATCCAGAAACTTTATCTTTTTATTTCGGTTCATAAAAAAATTGTTGGAATACATAAAGCCCAATGTAATATCCTGAGGACTCTATTAGGCATTTCACCTTATTTAGATCCTATCATTTAAAGTGATATTGCATTTAAAATAATTGTTTTAATATTTTCCAGGAAAAATAATGCAGATGACAGATGATCATCTTTCTTCCAAGTCTCAATTAGCATATGGTATATCTATTTTAATTTTGATATGTACAATAAATTTCTAGTAACATTGATATATAAAAGGAAATGTTCTTATTTATGGTTTGTTGAATGTTTATTATGACTTGGATTCATTTTTCATTAGGCAATTAGTGGATGACTAATTAGTGGATTAGTCATGCGCCCTAGCGAAAGGTCGCTGTTATGAGTGGACTCTGTAGGTTTGCTGGAACTGGCCAAGGCGCTATTCCTTACAGATTCAAACAATGACATTCCATTTACCTAGCTGGTCTGAAGATACTGGTATTAGATGTCCCACTGATTCTCTTTTTAAATAATAGCTTTACAAAAACATAATTCACATACTATAAATATCATCCTTCTAAAGTATACCGTTCAGTGGTTTTTAGCATAGCCACAAAATTGTGAATTCTAGAATACCATTATCGCCCCCAAAGGAAAATCCATAGCTATTAGCAACCATTTCCCATTTATCCCTCCTCTTACCCTCTGGAAACCACTTTCTCCTTCTATGGATCTGCCTATTCTTGAAATTTCATATCAATGGAATCACATACTATCTGGCTTTTTGTGTCTGGTTGCTTTCACTTAGTAGAATGTTTTCAAGGTTCACCCATGTGGTAGCATGAATAAGTACCTCATTCCCCTCAGGGTTGAATATTTTATCACATGACATTAACAAGGTATGAAAGGGAAGATTTAAAAGAAGCTATAATCCCAGCTCCAAGATGAGAAATGTTGACTCCCGTTTCTATACCCTATATTTCTCCTTGGAGTTGAAGGGACAATGATGGTCTGAGGTTTTCAAAGAGTCAGAAGGATGTGGTACACAGCACAGTTAGGGGAACTGGAAAAATGAATGGGAAAATACCTCATCCCGTGAGAGGGAGAGAAGGAGAAGTGGGTGGCAGGAAAACACAAGGGTAGAAATAGAAGTGATTGTGCCTGACGGTTTCTGTTTCTCTGTGATACGGGGAGCTTGGTGCTTCTCTGAGGAGGCAAAAAGTAGAGTCAAAATAATTGTGAAAAAACCTTGGACAGGCTGACAGAGGCTATAATCCATCTATTTAAAGCAGAACGAACTTGCCCAGTGTTTTGAGTCTTTATCCAGCAAAGCTCTGCAGTCACATCTTGGGTGCAGAAAAGGAATATTACTGGGTTGATCTTTGACTATTTTTGTTGTTTGTGGCTTTTATAATAGTATTTGGGAAGATGTGAATACAGAGGTTTGAGATAATCAGGAAATAATCATTCCATGGGGCTTTATGAAAATTAGGCTAAAAGAGAAAGAATGGAAGACATGTTTGGGGAAGAAAGGAAGGGATTAATGACTTGGAGATGTCGGTCTCCCTGAGAACAGATGAAGGGGCGGTAAGGGACTGGAAGCTTTGAGCATGGGGCTGGGGATAGGGTTAGAGCTTTAGGAGCAGTTTTGAGTGATGGCAAGGTCAGCTGTGTGCCCATGGGAATGGATGACTCTCCATGGGAGAGTGCACAGTCAATTCGGTGCAGGAGAAACGGAATGTTTAATAAACAATGCTTTGCATTTACTATGTGGCTCAAACTGGGCATTGTGTTGTGAAAAATGAATGATAAAATACGGTACCAGCTCTCAAAGAACTTCTATTCTATTTATGTTAGTTAGGTAAATGAGTTCAAGAAGATATAATATTAGAGATTATAGGAAAAAAATGTTGGGGTGTCTTTCCTGCTTAAAATGTTATCTATTTTTCCAGAAAAATTTTCTTTATTCACAGGGTTTGAATCCTGGGACTCAGGTTGTGACTTTAGCTAATGTTGGTTGGTCCTGGCGTCCACCTGATGATTGTAGCTGGTTCCCTCACTTTTCAGTACAGCTCTGCATGTGAATCTCTGCCTGCGACTGGACTGTACGAATTCGCACCAGAACTGTGCGGCAGCCATACTCCAGCGCGTGGCAGAGAAAAAGATAAAACTGGTCTGAAGAGGTAGAAAATAATCAAACAAATAAAAAAGAAGCCAAGATGAGAAACAGGCTCGAGTATTTTGTGTCCAGGTCAAGTCCTATTCCTGAGGAAGGCTGCATTTTTCTGCTTTTTCTACTTTTATCATTGCCCTTTAAAATTTGCTGGAGTTGTTTTTTCACACGACAGTCAAAAAGCCTCACATAATATGTACTAGGATGAAGGGCCTGTCCCGGGCACAGAAAACAGCAAAAGGGATGCTCTTGTCGATTTAACACGAGTGAGGCCTGGGGATAAGCAAGACTTCATCGACCTTAGCTGAGATCCGAAGGGTGAGGAGTGTTTATCAGTTGGACAGACTGGGAAGTCGGGAAGAGAATTCAAAGACAGTTGGATGGAAAAGCAATGACCCAGAGCTTCATGCAATGATTTAGTGACTCTACATTCTTCTATCTGCAAATCCTTAATATCCTAAACCTGAATTATTATGTTCCTGGGTGCACAGACAGGACATTGAAAACATAGTTTAAAAGAAAAAAAAAAAGGTCCAGTCATTCATTACATGGAAGTGCTGGCCTGAACCTGAATGATGGGTTCACGTGAGGCACGAAATCCAGGAAATAGATCGAATGACCATAATGACTGGAAAGTTGAGTGGATTTTATATTGTGAGTGGGGAAAATAATCTCACAGAGGTATGTTGCATTCATGTCCTCTGCTGATCTAATGTTCAAGATTTGAGACATCATTTTATAGTGAAATAACTTTTCAATTTGCCCCATTATTGTCCTCGCTGTTGGAGCCTGAAGTTCCTCTGTGGGGGTCATTTGCCTCAAAGAGCAAGCACTGTGGCTTTGTGGAGTGGGTTCTTGGCTGTATCCCTGCCTGACTTTCTGTCTCATATCTGCTGAGCTGTTTTTGTTTTTTGTTTTTTCCAGATCAGAAGGAATTCTGGCAATGCTGCAATAGTCCTCCGTGATCTGGTTGCTAGAACATCCAAGTCATTGCCCTTCCAGTGATGGCAATGGCATTCCAGGATCACCCATGGTCCCAGGTTTTCCTTGGTCAACACCTGGATCAGGTACTAAATGAAAAAATATGACTCAGCTTTTAAGGGTCCACGTGAATTTTTTTAAAGAGCAGGAGCAGAACTACAGAAAGGCAGCTAGAAAATGAAGGTACGATTTCGGCCTCTAACACATGTTACTGTATTTCAGGGTCTGCTGCGGTAAGACAAGGTTTACTTCACTGCTTTCCTGCCTCACATTCATTCCTGAAGTGAGGAACACCTTTGGAATGAGCAGGCACAGTGTTTTAGCAGGATAATGTAGTTGATGGTTTGAAAAGCAGTCAGTAAAGGTTTTATGTCATGCAGATGCTCTACTCTTAAGAATCGGAATAACTCATTCTATCCAGTGATTTATTGAATGGATCCAACAGCAGAGTCCCTTCAAGATAGAACCTGGAGTTCTATGGTCAAGGGCGTGTCGTGAAAGACTGAAGGAACATGTAGGAGGCAGAAAAGACCAAGAATGGTCGGAGTGAAGTAGATACCACTTAGGCATCAGAGGTGCATTTGTAGGGGCTGAAGGAGATAGCGGAGCATTCTCGGTCCTCTGTGTTTCCATGACTAGATGGTCAGGCATTTGTTCTTCCCGTCACGGACTCTCTGACGGTCCTTGCAAATATTTTGGGTCTGAAAAGAGAATAGACCTCTATTCTTCCATTACATGAACTCATTCCTGTGTATGCCTCTGGTCTCACGTTTTACCCCTGCCTTATAGGGATGTTCATGCTCTGGTCAAGCTGATGGGCAGCCAGATAGGTGGTTCCAATGGGTAGTAAGGTTAATTTAAATTGAATTTACCATTAAGAGTTGCCCATGAGAGTATCTTGGTTTTACCGCCATTTTAAAGGTCTGCAATTGCAAACTATAAAGAGTTTGCCAATCTGACAGTAATTCACTTTAATTTGCAATTCTTTAATGCCACAGTTTTAACATCTTTTCAAGTTTATAGGCCATTTCTTGTTGTCACTGTGTTTGTCCTTTTTAGTTACTTTCTCGTAGTCTTTAAAACGTTTCCAATTGCATTCTTTATTGGTTTGTAAGAGCTTTTTGTCGGTTAAGAAATGTGTTTTTACCTATAATTTTTGTTATACATATTTTTCCACCTAGGTTGTTTACTCTTTCGACTTCTTATGGATATATACTCTGGTATAAATCTACTAAGATTAATATGAGAAGTTAGTAAGCTAGCGAGGTAACAAATAACCTTACAAAATTCATTAGGTTTTATCTATACGAGTTTGTATTGAAAATGAAAAAAAAAATAAAACAATGACAAAACTACAAAATTCTCTGGAATGAACTTAAAAAGATGGTTTAGTATCTCCATACAGAAATCTAGGCATTGCATTAAGGGCTATGAAAAGCTCTGAATACATTTCAAGCCACACCCTGTTCCAGGATGGGAAAAGCTAATTTTCTATCACTAAATGGATGTATGTATCTAAAGAAGTGCCACTTCACATGTTTTTCTTGGAAATAGGATACTAAATCTAAAATTTAAATGGACTAATAAATATTGGATAATAGCTCCCCAAATTAAGAAACAATCAAATAGTGAAAGAGTTTTGGCCTAACAGATATTAAAGCTGACTTCAGAGTCACTATAATAAAGAAGCAGTATAACGGCAAAGGAATCAAAAGATCAGCAGAAAAGAACATTACCCAGAAATGTATCTAGCATATAAAAGATGTAGTATGTGACAAATGTGGTATTTTAATTCAGTTATTGAAGATGGTGATTAATAAATGGTATAGACAAAAGTGGCTATTCATTTGGAAGAAGACATGCATAGACTTCTATTTCACTTATGGAGAAAATGAAATGTAGAATAGTAATAACTGAAACACATTAGAAAAAAGTATGGAAGAAAACATACAAAAACATTTAAAAACCTTGAATGTGAAGGCTAACTTTTCAAGCAAAACAAATCCTTTTCAAACACCCCCAAACAGAGTTTATGAGGCAAGCATTACCCTGCCCCAAAACCAGACAAGGAAACTACAAGAAACCTGTGAGCCGATATTCCCGATGTACATAGATTTAAGAATACTCAAATTCCAAAACTTTAGAAACATGAGGTATATTTGTTTAAATAAATGAAATGTGATGCCCCAGATTTATTCTTTCTCAAGACTGCTCTGGCTATTCGCCTGGGTGATGTCATTTTAAGGCTGCGTTAGTACCTCCCTCACAGAAATGACCCTCTGGGAGCGTATCACTGGTGCCTGCCATCCCTCTTGTCAAAATAATTGTTTCTAAAATAATTGTTTCTTTTTTAAAATGCATATGCTCTTCAGAAATCATTGGGATAACCGCAGGACATTTTGAGTGAGACATAAGGATGATAGCTACGGAGAATACGGGAAAGAGAAGAAAGGTCATTCGAACGTGAGGATGAAGAACCTACTGCAATACCGCATGCCAACAGGTTCAGTAGCACTGACAGCAGCCTGGGGGTCCCTGCGTTCTCTAAACGTGACCCCTGGTACTCACCTGTATGCAGCACTAGTCGGTCACACCTTTTCCAGCATGTAGATTGCAAAAGAGAAGTACATGCTGGTCACTGCCACACCCAGAGCGCCAGCTGCAACCTTTCTCCTAAACTCTGCATCTGCATTTCAGTGGGTCTTCAGGAAACCTCTCCTGGGAAGATGATGTGCGGGGATGCCGCGATTTCCTCCCACAAACGTTGCACTTCAAATGTCTGTTTTAATACTTTTTTACATAACACTTGCTTAATAAATATTTTTAAGCGAATGGATGTAGAACTCTTATTTAAAAACATCTGCCTGTACCACAGGTTTTTATTGAATGCCATTGAACCAAGTTAATCACAGATTGTCAAATCTAGAGAAGAGCTTCGTGATCATCTAATTCAACACACTCCTCTTATTTGTGAAGAAACTGCCCCTGTAGGGGAAGTAAATGTCACCAAGTGGCAGATGTGAGCATAGAACTCAGGTCCTTTGACTCTAAATCACATGTACTTTCAAGTCTTATTTCTACATAGCAATTTAGATCATTCATTGCCTAATTACTTTCTGGTTTAATCCTTCCTTCAAACTCAAAATCATAATTCAGCTTCATAGCTACTTCATATTAATATCACCTTAAGTTATTAATCCCTTTGCTGATTTTAGATTCAATTTATGACACGGAGTTTTAGTTTTTACATTCTTCCCCTTTTCAGAAAAAGCTCAACTGAAATTATTCAAAATGTCTCTTATTTTACATAATACAGTTTTTGAATGCCACGTAGTCAACAATCTCCCTAGGAAATAAGCTCAATTTAAACGGTACTGATTTCATCTCGATGAACAGAAGTCCTTGTCACTTTGTAAAATATCTCGTGTACTGGGAATCACTTTTTAAAAAGGTCAAAAATCTTTAGGGTTTACTGAATCAATACCATCTATTCAGGGATGAACTAGCGCTTGTCTGTTCATGGCAGAAGATGGACACCTCCGTACAGGCAATGGAAGATGTGTCTAGGAGAAGGTGACACATTTACATTTCCTGTAGAATTGGACAAACTCGCCACACTTGAAGTGGTGAAGAGATAAAAAGTCAGGCTAAGAATCTGAGAGACCAGGAAGCTGGAGGCCAATAACAATATAGGGAAAAGTGTTACGAAAAAAAGCGAATTGAAAACTCACTTCTGAATCTGTGACCGGATCTTCTCTCGCGGCAAACCTGAAGTTCTAAACAGACGCTGGTGCCATACTTTGTAAACAGTAAGGGGAGGGTCACCGGGAACTCTGAAAAATACGTGACGAAATAGACAATAAAGTCAAAATGTAAATGATTTATGACTAGTTCCTGTCTAATTCTCTGAACTAATATAAACAGGTTTAACGCCTTCAAGTTTATCTCAAAAAGGCAGTTTCCATTTTTTTAAATTAAAAATAAAGTATTAAACTTAGACAATACGTTGGCAATGTTTGATTTTATGTTGGCGGTCTATTCTGTACATGGACTGTTATTTTAAAACTCTAAAAAACCACTTTGCTTTTTATTCTTTGTATGGTTATAAGCAACAGTATTTTTGCAAGAACTTACTCAAGCTTCCAGATCCAGCACTCGACCTTCATCGCATTAGACAGGTAGGAAAGAGAATAATACGCAAGAGGTCAATGTCAAAGTTTAGAAGTAGTTATTTCTTTATGGCTTAAAGGTTTTGCTGCACTGCCATCTCAGAGCACCTAATATTTTCAGAATGTCTTTTCAGCGCACAAGAATTACACTCTCAAGGACTTAGGCAGACTCCTATTACAAAAAGAATGAACCAGTGTTACGTGCTACATAAACAGTAAGCTGGAATTACAGACCAAAATGGAGCTCAACAAAGTTTATTTTAACTATGTTAATGCTAAAATTCCCCCAACTTCTAGACGCATAGAAACGCACGGGCTGACAAGGCTTCCGTGGTTTACGTCCTGCCTGTGATTTTCTGGGTTAGTTGTTGTCCAGCTTCTGCTTGGACACCTTTCATCACGGGGAACAAAGGATTCCTAACAGGCTCTTCCTCTTCAGACAATTTGCATTTTAGAAATTTCTGCTTTTATCTTTAAAAAAAAAAATCATTGACCAATCAGCTGTCTCACTGGGGTTTTGTTTAATCTTGGAGGCAGATCAGAGATCCTCTCTCTTCTCTGGGGCTGAACTGAGGCACAACAAAGGGAAAATCTTGGACATCCCCGAGGATGGGACGCAGAGTGAACATTATACCGTAGGAATACTGCTAAGTGAGGCCAGCAGATCCGCCCAAACATGGCTTCCTTCCCCCAAATGTAACATACAAATAGAACACAATTTACAGAAAGATATCTGTCCTGGTCAATTCAAGGGCACCCATAAATGACCAGAGAGCCACTGCTGGTGTTTCCCGGATGTCTTCTGTTCTCTCCTCCTAAACACAGCACTCCCTGCCTCCTCGCCAGGTGCTGGACAAGCTCTTTGCAGCTCTCCCAGGCAGCCCGGTGGAGCTCTCCCATCTCAGCCCGTGTGATCTCCCAATTTCAGTCTTTCTTGCCCGAGATGGAACAATTTCTCTGTTCTTCAGCAGAAAAAAATGGAATAATGGATGTTCACATACCCTGAGCATTACCCTACTTTTAGGATTAACCTCCTCTTCAGGTTTACAGTCCCCTTGTCCTTCCCGGGGGCAATAGAGAAGTTCATGGCTTTGGTCCCACGGTTGCTGGTCTGTAAGAGCTGGGCGGGCAGGTGACAACCTAGGAAGTGCAGGCAGGGAGCTGGTGATCAGTACGCATTGGCATGGGCTGCCAAGAGGCGGGCTTCCAGAAAATCCGTGGGAGTCCCCTGGGCACAAGAGGTGCACAGCAGGTGTAGGGGCTGCAGAGACAGTTGGGGTGTGAGGATTCTGCAATGCTGGTGCCTTTGAAGGCTGCAGGTTTCCACAGCAAGATCATGCCAGGTGGAGGCTGCAAGGTGGCTGAGTCAGGGCTTTGGGTCGGGGTCTCTGTCCCAGGTCCTCACATGGGCATCATGGACCCCAAGCTGCAGCTGGAGACAGCAAGAAAATCCCTCCTGCAGTGACCTTGGGACACTGTGCTTGCCCTAAAGGAGAAATGGGGAAGGTATTCCATCATTGGTCACAGAGCAGATATGGAGGGGTGCGTCTGGAGCTGAGCCAGTGTTATGATACCTGGAGAGGAAGATGGGACATGACGTATCCAGGCAGCCTTCTGGCTGTGCAGGGTGACCTGGCACAGAGTCGGGGCTTTCTGCTGGAAGCCTCGCCTCCCACGGGAGTTAGGAGAGCCGTGCCAGGCCAGGACTGGATGCAGGCACACGAGATGGGAGAAATGTGAAAGTCAGAGAACAGAATAGGAGAAGCTCTGACAGGCACTTAGCTTTGCTGTTTCAATACATCATAGTGAAAATCCGTGTGTTCCTTCATTTTTGAAAGAGCACCAACGAAGACCTTAATGATAGCAGATGGGGCCACGACAGCCTCGGCGGTTATACTTCTACCTCTAGTTTAAATCTAACTCTGTGAGTTAATCTGTGAATCAACTCTAAGTAGCAGTGTTCCTATGAGAAAATAAGTTTTATGTTTAAAAATCATCCACTTACAAATAGAATAGTCAGTTTTTAGGCTGGAGGAAGCCCTCAGTTATCAATGAAATATATGGTTGATGTAGTTCAAGTTTAAATCAAAGCTACCAGGTTACAATAACAATGGAATAAATATCAAGTTGTTATTCATTGAGAGTTGATTTGGGGGAATATAAGGCATTGTTTTCCAAAGGTGCAGGTTCAAACGGTAACATAATTATGACGACTGACCAGGGCACCACTGACATTTGAAAATGACTTTTCCTCATGCCGTAAAGGCCCCACACTTCTCCATAAAGTGTTCTTGCTGTTCTGATGGCTGCGGCCACCGTTTTAACAGTCTCTAGCTCAAAACAGTTAAGAGGAAGGAAACAATCTTCCACGAGGTAATGAAACTGTATGACAAGTAATAAAGAAAAGAATGCAAAATTCTAAGATGCCATATTGTTGAGTACACATATTCGAGTTTAAAGCATTTTTTAAAAAAGAAGAACCCACCATTCAGGAGGAAGTAAAGAAAGTATACAGAGGCACCAATTTAGAAACTAAGACTCATCAAAGTAAATTCCAAATTCAATATAAAGATTAGGCTACATAGATTTTCGAATTGTATAAATGAACTTTACCATGGTAACAAGGAACATGATGTAGTAAGATAAACATTATTTGCTTCTACCTGGAATCTTGGGAATTTTATTACCTCTCTCCATTTCTAGATACTACAGAACACAATTTGCTCACAAGTAATGGTATATTTCAAATAAATTTGTAATATTTAAATTTCACATATGTAAGTTTTGATTACTCAAAAAAATTGATTTCTTTATTCTTTTAAAAATATTTTTTATTGTGAAATTATTATACATTCACAGGAAGTCACAAAGATATTGCAGAGTGGTTCTGGGTACCCCTCACTCTCCTCCCAACAGTGCCGTCCTACATAATTACAACACAATACCCAAACAGGACACTGAAACTGGTGTACTGTGTGTGTAGTTTTACACATTTGTATCACATGGGTAGAAAGATGTGCACAACTGCAATCAAGATGTAAAATCATTCCATCACCACAAAGATCTCTCTCTGTCTTCATGGTCACCCCACCTCCCCCTGCCCACCCTCCCTAACCCCTGACAATTACGAAATGTTTTTCATCTCTATAATTCTGTTATTTTGGGAATGTCCTAGAGATGGAATCAGGCAGCCTGTGACCTTTTCGGAGTGGCTTTTCTTGCTCAGCACGATGCCCTTGGGATCCATCTCGGTTGTGTGGCTCAGTGGTTTGCTCATTTTTATTGCTGAGTAGAGATTTACTTTTTTCTCACAATGGCTTTGGACTGATCTAGAATTTGGTTCCTGGCATGGTATCCCGTGCACTAATGGGATATAGGAAAATTTATCTAGAGATCCCTAACTCCCTGGAGAAGTACAGTAGCCAGCAGAACTGAACTCCTAGGGGAAGTAGAGACATGCTTCAAAATCTCTCAGGCTTGTGAGGCCAAAGAACTTGGAGGGTAAAAAGTCCTATGTAAATATTTAAAACAAATCAGGCCCTGATATTCAGAATTCAGGAAGTGTTGGAAGGATTATTTTATATAATGTAAGTACAAGAACAGGATCAGATTAAGCTGTTTTTATAATAATAACAACCAAAGATTAGTAAGAATGATGTCACATTTCCTTTAGAAATTAGTTTTCAAAGAAAAATGCTCAAGTACTGTTAATCATGTTCTTTGCTATGACATGTAAATACAAGGTCTTTCCAGAAGGTATCCAGCCATATAATCATGTAATATGAAAAATAGAAGCATTTACTGAAGAAGATACAAGATACAAGAAACACTGTACATGGGACAACAATGCCTCAGTCCCCTTCAGAGTAGGCATATTGGGACCTACATCAGCTGCCCTATCATATTTTTCTGAATCTCATCAATGGTTGGGAATTTCTTCCCTTTCAAAGGTGATTCTAATTTTGGGAAGAGCCAGAAGTTGCAGGACGCCAGATCTGGGCTGTTGGGGTGCTGGGTCACCTGGGTGTTTTAATGTTTCACTAAAAAACTCCGTGTGAGACATGATGCATGAGCAGGTGTATTGTCATGATGAAGCTGCCAATCACCAGTTGCCCATAGCAGCGGCCTTCTGTGTCATCTGAATAGTTTCCTCAGAGGAATATTCAAGCTTAATACAAAATTTGATGCAGATTCATTGCTCAGTCGTTTTGAATGTGATGGCCACACAGTACACATGCTCATTCAACAGCGTCTACTGCCCCCACTGACTAGTACAGTGAAGTCTTCTTTGTTCACACATGCACATTACAGTCCACTCTTCTTGGCTGCCTGGTTACGTAGATGTTGCACAAACTGTTTTCATTATATTAACAATGGCTGGACTTTTTCTAGACAGACTTCGTATTTATATTCTTCAATAAAGTATATGTTTCTATCCATAAGTAATAGGAATAGAAACATGACTGGATAAATCTTGAATCTCTTTCAAAGCATGCAATTTATAGTTGAGACATCAGAAGTGATACCAAGAGCTACCACTTGGGGACAGTAGATCCTAACTGCACACTCGAGTGGGTGGGTGTTGCGAGTGGCAGCACTGTGAGATCTAAACCTGCTAAACTCTAAGTCTGGAGAAGGTTCCCACTTCATACCAGCTAGTGGTGGTTGGCTAGGTTCTTTCGATCTGTGATTAGACAAAAGGTGTTGGAGACACAATGTACTTTCAGGCACAAAAAAAATTTTGAAAACTATTCTGGTCCATAATTGTTTTCCAAATTATAAATTTTTACACAGTGGGATAATTAGTTAATGTAAAACTAACACTGCTCTTTTCATGTAGCAATTTTTAACACATGGTTATGGCACCAGGTCAAAATGTAACACTGTAAAGGAACTTCTAAAGAGTGCAAAAATAAGACAGATTCTTCAACCCCAGCACAGTATCAAAGATTTATTTTCTTCAGTGGGTAAAATGGCGGGTTTCTGAAATGGGGGACGCCAGGTACAACTGAATGTGGAGATGCTATACGGAAGACAGTTAGGTTATGTGAATGTAGGCATATATGATAATCCCTGGTGCTATTCTCTTACCTCACTCCTAGAATTCAAAATCCAGTCTTTTATCCTCACAACACGCGGACAGAAGGTTCTTGCTGGAGACGCTGGCCAGTCAGTGAAGTTAATGTTTGAGAGGCTTAACCCATATACTCAATGGGTCAGCTCTTAACTTCTCATTCTTAAATAAGAACGGACAACTCAGAGACTTGGCAGATAACGGAGGAAAGCAGCTTACATTAAAAGAAAAATTGCCCTGACTGGTGTGGCTCAGTGGGTTGGGCATTGTCCGGCAAACCAAAAGTCTCTGGGTTGGTTCCCAGGCAGGGCACATGCCGGGGTTGGGAGCTGGGACCCTGGTTGGGGGCGTACAGAAAGCAACCGATCAATGTTTCTCTCCTCTTTCTTCCTTCATTCCCCTCTCTCTAAAATAAATGAATAAAACTTTTTAAATAAATAAAAAATAGATTAAACAAATTAAGAAGGGGAAAAAGAAAATTGAGGGAACAGAGACTATACACAGAGAAGATGATTTAAAAAAAAACACCATTATGAATATCCTTACAGAGCTAAAGAAGGTATAATAACCATGAAGTAAGAACAAATGCAGTTGAAAATGGTCATGCAGGTAACAGAGAGCTTCTAAAAATTAAAAAATATGAGATCAGAAAACAACACAACAGAAGGTGTTGAAAACTTTAAATAAATTTCCCAGAAAGCAGAATTACAAAAAATAAATGCAAAACAGGAGAAGTAAGTAAATACCTAAGAGAACAAGCAGGCACAATTATCTGCATAACAGACATTTCAGAGATAAACAACACAGAAAATGAAGACAAAGAAAGGTTATCAAGGCAGTGATTGAAGGAATTTTCTTAGAACTGATACACACAGGTTATGAAGCCCAGTGAGTCAGGCCCAGCGAGTGCTTGAAAAACGGGCAAAATTTGGCGCTCACAAGTGAAATTATTAAGATGTATCAGAATAGCAGAAGCAAAAAAAGAGAAGATCCTAGATCCTGCTTCAGTCTCACTGTCCAATAAGCAGCCACCACCCCTCTGCAGCCAGTCCAAAGCGGGACATTCTGTCAGTGCGGATCTTAGAGATTTAGAAGACTTAGTGTAGACGAAAAAATAAGGACTGTAAAATATATGATCAGTTTTATATGATTACTTGTTAAATGGCAGTATTTTGGATGTATTAGATTAAATAAAATACTAAAATTAATTTCACCTGTGGTAATGTTTTAACTGGTGCTACTAAAATTTTTAAAATTATGTATGTGGTGACCATGTGTGGGTCACTTTAAATTATTATTGGGCAGCGCTGTCCTGGAGAAATTAGAAATAAAAATCACAAAGAAAGGATCAGGAAGCAGATGGGTTCTCCGTGACACAGGAAGCTAGAAAACAAAATTGTGAAGGAAAATGGTTTCCAATCTCCAATTGGAGCACCAACCTATAATTCTATACTCAGGAAAATGATTAATTGATTTTGAAAAGATATTCTTAGATATGTAAATTCTCAAAAATTTCATTCCAATGCATCCTATCTTGCAAAATACTAGCAAGTATTTTCTATCAAAATAAGGAAGTAATCTAAGAATAAGGAAGGTACAGAATTGCAAAAAATTAGGAAAGGCAACAAAGAGGAGAAAAAAGGGGAATTTGTAGGACGGGGCAAAGGTTTATTAGCAAGCAAACAGTTCATAAGGAAACACCTCAAATGAGCCCAGGAGATATTCTTTAAGAAGTGAATATGCATATAACAAACGCATATTCTGGTGCATTTGCCATCTGCTGAGGAGAGTTACAGGTTTGGCAGAAAATTGAGGGTTGGATTAGTGATTATTACCTATCAAATTAAACAACTGTACAATTATTAAATCCAGAAAAAACAAAGAGGTGGATAGTGAACTCAAATAGTCATGGTTTATTGCACAGCTCAGTGGAGAACAGTGTTTACATAGTCCTATAAACGCACATGTTGAATACTGATCTATTTTAAATTATAACTATTATAGAGAGAGAGGAGGAAGAGGAAGTGTAGAGAGGTGGACGAGGAAATGAAGCTTTATCGCCGCCTTCTAGGATGGGTATTCTTTTGAAAAAAATTAAAACTGAATAATCTAGATTCATAAGCATGTTATTAAATAATATCAAAGCACTTTTTAAAAAAGAAATGTCACCTTTGAAAAAATCGAATCTGGTTGCCTATGGAGAGAAGAAAATAGGGCCAAGGGAAATTGGTCAGGGAAATACCTATTTTGCATACCAACATTATGGAAATGCTTACCTTTAAAAAACAGGCATATATGATGTGGATAAAAATAAAAATTTACATTGAGACAAAAAGATGAGAATTGGGGTCATCTGAGGATGAGCTACGTCCAAGCTCCGCGTGTAGTTCTAATGATCCGCAGGCCTGAAAAGGCCCAGTATGCCATTCATCAAGGATTTCAGACAGATGTAAAATAAATTAATGAGTCCACAGTGCTGGTGGAAGGAAGTAATGAGTTGCCCTTTTAAAACTTGGGCTGGACTATCCTTTGCATGTAGGTAGCTGGAACTATACCAATAGTGTGCATAAAAGAAATGAGCCACTGGTAATCAAAGCCTGCAGTTCAGAGAGCTCTTTGATCAGTTCTTGGGCAAGGGACTCTTCTCCAAGTGTGTGTTTTTTTGTTTGTTTGGTTTTTATTTCAGATTTTCAAATAAAATTTTATAAAATGGAGAGCACTGCAGAAACTCTGAAAGCAGCTTGCATCTATAAAATTGAAGGAATATACATTTATGTCTGTTGAGGAGAAACTACGCATGCATCATAAAATCTTCTCCCTTTGTAATGTGACAGCTTCTTGGTAACTAATAAAGTTGCAATTCCCTTTAAGGTTAATTATTTAGGAACTACGAATCTTTTCAGTGATTTTGGTACTATCTCAAATAAATAAGTTTCGTTTTAGTGACTGTGAATTAGATGCTGTGAATATAAGCAGAAGTTCTTTTAGATCAGCAGGAAACAATTTAATAAGTTTTGTTTTTAAAGGAGAAAATTCAATACCTTGGTCAGAAGCATTAGGCGAGGGGTATGGACTGAATCCATGGATAGGTCGCTTTTCATCTATTTTACACTCAGCCAGTTACTTTGGGGGGGAGTGGAAGAATATAAATGGGTCAGCACAAATATATCAATATTCTTTATGGATTTGGGATATTCTGTTGGAAAGTGTGTTCCTATGCAAATGTGGGTAACTCTCTGAGGTCGTCATTATTGTCTTGAGTGACTGGTTCTGTCAATTCAGCAAAATTCTGGGCTTACATATAAATTACATTTTGTAAGAACTGGTCCACTGAAATTTTTGCAAAGCGATTTCTTTTTGCATTCTATTAAGCTTAAATTTGCTTACATATAGACTCGATATTTTAGCACATTGAGGTGTTTTTTAAAAAACAGAAAGTAAGATCTACTCATGACATTATATTTAAAAAACAAAGCCTGGCTGTCTTTCCACATGGAAAATTGCCAAGGCTTTCTCCTTAAGAGGCGACACTAAGATAGATTCCTGCCCTGCTTTACGGTGTTTCCTAAGTATTCAGGGACGTTCCTACAGAGGAGACGCTGCCCCATCACTGCATATTGGGACGGATGGTGCAATGGGAATCAACCTGGCTTGCTGTGTGGTCCTGGACACAACACATCACCTTGCTAGGTTTTTAAAAAAGTTAAAAGTCACAGACAGAAAAATATACTTTCAAAAATATATTTAACAAATTATTTGTGTTAAGAATATATTTGAAACTCATACAACTCAATAAGATGACAAAAAAATTTAAAACATGCGAAACGTTTGAACAGATGCTTCACCAGAGAAGATCCGCAAATGGCTACGAAGCACTTGAAAAGATGCTGAATGCCATTGGTTGGTGTGGAGATTCCAGTCAACCCCGTGATCACTAAGGCTCAACAAGCATGATATTAAACAGGGATAATCAGAAATAATTTGCTTCTCAACTTGTCTTTCAGCAATTCTGTTCGCCCCAGGACAGAATTCCTACGGTGTCCTGAATGAAGAGAAACCTTGCTCAGTTGCAATCCCGGACTTTTCCTGGAGAGGGAGGTTAGACCTGGCTTCTCAGTGCAAACAGACAAACGCAGACATGGGTTTTGTGGGAGCACTAATAGGAAATGAGGATTCTTCCGTACATTTACAGAACTTGCTGCAGAGAGCTAACCAATTAGTGTATCTATGGAAATAGAAAGTGTCAACAACTGAGGGTTTTTTTTTCCTGAAAACAGTGGACGGTAGAAAAAATGACAAAACTATGGTATCAGGACAGTTCTGTGTAAGAACAATTAGCGGAAGCCAAACCCACCGCAGGAAAACCACGTACAGAAGGCTGTATTGTCCAGCGCCGTCTGTCTCGGAGGACGCACTCTTTCTGATCTGGCCTGACCCAAACTGAGCCATCCATGCAGCTGGTGTGCATGGCCCTTCCATTCTTGAAAGTCCCTTTGTCCCTTGGGGACAGTCCAACTTCCCGCACACGGTGCGCGTGTGGCACTGAGTGCCTTCTGGAGTCAGTCCCTTGCACGTCTGCCCTCCCACCAAATGGGGAATTCGGGTGTGCAGTCTTTCACACTTTTGCATAAAGGAGTTAAAAATCATTGCCCCAACTCTATCTTATGACATCAATTTTTGTAAATAAAATACGTGTTTCTGTTAAAGAGCTTTCACTCACCAGCGAGCAGCTGAGTTGAGCAGAGGGAATTCAGAAGACAAAGGGCACTTGCAAGCACCTGAAACTAGACTTCAAAGAGAGCTTGCTTCTTAGGAAGAAGGCTGGCAGTGGGATGTTTATTCTCTGAAAGACAAAACAAGAAAATATCAGATGATATAAAATACTCTCATGCACACACATCCATACGTACATTGAATAGCTGATCTTCCAGATGGTTTGCACAGAGACTTAATTTAGTAAATTATCTAGTTCTTTGGGTCATAGACATCTATCATGGTGGGGAAGCGAGAGAGGAAGGCAGGCTTTTATTGGGGAGGAAGACTTTGATGAAAAACTGTCTGACTTTCACTTGGCACCGGATTTTGATTGGTATGTTCAATGCCAGCGTATACTCCTCTAAACTGAACTGCTAGGTGGAGTCTCAAGTTTGAAATGTGTCTTAAATGTCACGGTAGCAAATGGTACTTTGAGGGAGACACTCCTGAAGCACTTGACCTTCGGAAACAGGATTCAGGACCTTGCTCTGTGACAGGGACGCACGAGACCATCTCAATGGTTTTGTCACCAGAGCCCTCCAGGCTGAGCAGCAAAGCGCCCGGCTCACAGAACAGGGCAAATGGTGTGGAGTATAATTATGACGATACGCACAAAAACGAGTAATATTCAACCGCAAATAAAAAACACTGTGGAAACAGATTTCAGAGAATTTTATCATAAATACATATCTTTGTTACCTGGGATTTCATGGGAAATCTCTCTGCCTGGGGCATATTTGTTCAATTATGCTTGCCCCCATCACCCCATGCACACATTAACTCAGCTCCTTATTGTATCAGTAAGTCAGTGAGTTGCGAATTTCTCTAAGGCTTATTCCAGGGCCAGGGCTGTGCGTGAGACTGTGGGGACATTTTAGAAAGTCAAATGATGCCTTTCCAAGGAAATCGAACGTCTGCTGAGGAAGAAAGAGCCACTATCCCACCCAGGGTGGATCTTATTTTGCATATCCACCTTTGGAAAGAAACTTTGTGATGTTTCCACTGCTCTATATACACAACTGTTCCTTGCCCAGGGCAGGCGGGAAGGTTTGGGGAAGGGATCTGCGAATTTCCCAGGGTCTCTGTTACCAGAGTTCATGGTTACCTGCAGGGAGAGCTGGGAGCGGCTCCCTCTTCAAGGTACGGCTTCCCTCTTTGCTGCTGAGACCCAGGGCGGCTTCCATCAGGTGAAAAGAAAGGCCGCGGACTGAATCTCCTTTGCTTGCACACTTGGGATTCTTGAAAAGTGTTGCGATTTCTGATCGTTATTCTGCGAGGTGCCTTCAAAGGATCACAGTTTGGCTATTTATCTCTGGCGCCTAGGCCTTGACTGGTTGTAAGACAGCAGTTCTTTCCTACATTTAATTTTTAAATGATAGTTTACACCCCACATTACTTTGTATTAGTTTCAGGTGCTCGGCATAATGGTTAGACATTTATATACCTTACAAAGTGTTCCCCTGGTACACGCAGTTATTACACTATTATTGCCTCGATCCCCTATGCAAGACAGAAGTTCTTAACATATGGTGTGTGGACTCCTGGGAGTCTCTGGGGCCCTTTTGGGGGGTCCCCATGTTCAAACCATCTTTATGATAATGTGAGGCGTTATTGGCCTTTTCGACTCCACTGATGTGTGTACTAGCGATGCAAAGTCAATGGTTGGCTGCGCTGTTGGTGCCTAAGTCAAGTCAAAGCCGAGGCACCAGCCTGCACCTGCCATCCTTCTGTTCTTCCCCACCGTGTTCATCCAGTAAGACAGAGGTAGGAGGGTCTTCATGCAACGGCTTCGGGACTGAACGACATCCTGAAGAAATGGCAAAAGAACTCACTTCTGATCCTAGAAGGTGGTATCGTTCTTTGCACTGATTTTTGAAAATACATTTATTTTTCAGAAGATGTTATTTACCTTCATGGGCAATGGATACTTTCAATATTCCGTGTAACCGTGGAGGCATGCCGGAAGGACTCCTTCTGCACACCGGAGCGCGAAGCTTCCCCAGGAGAAGTACTTGCGAGACAGAGCTACTCCAGTTGCTTCTTCATAGGATATCATTTCACCTGGACAGATCAGCTGATAGGTGAGCTATGGTAATTCAGAGCTGGGTATCTGGCAGACATATTTTCTTAAAAATGAACGAAGTAACCTTGTCACTTTAAGGAAAGCAACTGACAGAACTTGTTGCCGATGACAAAATCCAAGCTTTTAGGCAGCAATTAGAATTCTGGGACACATTTAACTGCATTTTACTGTGTGACCTTGACAGCTTCTCAATACCGAGGGATATTTCTGAGGACGTTGGCGGCGATAGTAATGAATCTAATTTTTTAATACTGTATAATGAAATGTGATAGCATTTGGAAGATGTTATAAAATCAAAAGTGGGTAAAAACATCCACAGGGCTAGGCAGACAGATAAATTTTTAAGTAACCAAGTAGGAAAAGTTCATTGATATGGTTTCAGGTTCCACAGGGCACCCAACATTTACATGGCTCCTTGAATTGTGGTACAGTGTCAAAGAACAACCACAATTATCTGTGTATCTGTATACGGAATCCTTCTGCCTTCTTAAATTACGCATCTGTGTGAAGCAGGATTTTCTTTAACTGCTCCAACTGAAATAACACATTGCAAACAATGTACTACAGAGGAAGATACGGTGCGTGTCAGGGGCTTCCGGGCGGTCCTTTCTCCTTTGTTGGCTCTCACTGTACAGGTCCGGGTTTGGTCAGACCCTATGAATATCCATTCCAGTCCTACATGGTGGGGCTGGGGGAGAGACCACAGAGCAGGTCTGCAGACCCACGGACCCCCTGTGTGGCCTTCGTGGGCCAGGATTTCACTTACCCTCTGGCCTCCACAACAAATGACTCTAATGCCAACATGGCAGCCTTTGAGGCTCCCAGGTGTTATCTTCAGACTGGGCCTAGTACCCAGTGGCCCTTACGGTTGGGCATGCTCACTGTACGGGTTCACAGTCACTCCGGGAGACGGCTAAAGGCCCCCTTGGGGGAAGGAGGAGGGCAATATCGATGTTATACACTTTACACACTTGTAGTGACATTACAGGCTCTTTCCTTAAAGGAACATTGTGTCTTTATCAAGGAACGGGCTCTGGGGCTGTGAACTTACTTGGAATTTGGAAACTGAATGAGAGATCACAAGCTTCCAATGTGGTAGAGGACATTCACATTCTGTTAAACAGTTCTGAGTTTTTTCTGAAATCAGACAAATAATTGGTTTCACAACTTTTGAATACCCAGGAAAACCACGGTCTCTTATCCATGGCCGTGGACCTCTGTGGGTCAAGGTACCCCAGCTGCCAGGTAAGCCTTGCGGCCCATTGCTGTGTGGACGTGCACCTTACCTTAGTGGGTTAAAGAGTCCACCTGGTCTCTTCCATCCAGAATCCTGTGACTCCCACTGACACCAGAGATGTTAGTTCTAGGACAGCCATCATCAAACCATTAACGTGATCCAGCCACTCGCACCTGTGCGTTCTTCATTGCGTTAGTGAAAGGCCTGTTCTCTGGGCCCTCCTGGGGAAAGCTCAGAAGGCAGGTTCCCCAATCTTGCAGAGTTAATCCATTCTCACACCGCTGAGTTGTTCCTAGGCACTCTGCTAAAGCAATGCTGGCATTTCTACAGCATTTGCTGTAGGCCACGGTTATGTCCTAACTTCAGGGAGCCGTCTCTGAATTATGGGGGAGTATTCACATGTCCATACATACTGCCCGTCTAGATTTCACTCTCTCCTGGCCTGACATCCTCACGAGACACGACTACCCTGTTCCTCTGTTTGCTGTCAGCGCATATTCAGCCACGTCTTCTAATTTTGGTGGAGCTCTGCTGTTTTCTCTTGGAGAAAGCACTGTATTTCCTGTGTAGGCGGGGCTATGACCCACCCAGTTACTGGTCTGGAGGCAATGGAGTCCCATATGGGTAGCTCTAGAGGACAAGATGCCTTTCTCAGGCAAGGCATTTTTAGGGTGTCCAGAGCAGGTGACACTTCTTCTAGCAATGCGGAGGGAGGTGATTCTGCTGACTTCAAGGGTTCAGGGGATTTTAGGGGTTCAAGATTCTCAGGTTGTTCCAACATCTCAGACTCACCTCAGGGACCAACTCCGTTCCTATCTGCTGTTGAGCTTATGAATGCAGCTGCCTTTGTAGCTCTCTACCCTTGCGATTCTGTGCTGGGCATGACTTTCAGCAGAGTCTGACTCAGGACTTAACCAGATAAAAGTCTCCTTTCATACTGCCATGGGAGTTTTCCAACTTTCACGTTATGCCTTGAGTCGTAACTAGGCTAACTTTGACTTTATCAATTCCTTTTTCAAGGCTTCTACAGTAGTTCAAAAAGCAGCCAACTCCACAACGCTTAAAATTACTCTTGCCCCATACCGTTCATCACCACACAGCTACTGCATTCACCTTCCACATCTCCCTCCCCCAGCTCCGCACCTGTGACGATCTTAGGACATAATACTAACTGCTGTCACCACCCAGCTTACTACCATCTGACCAGCTCCACGATTCCCTCTCGAGGGCCTGCTCTCTAGGACCGACTCGGTACCAGTCGTCTTAGTCGGGGTTTCTGTGGGAGACTGGGAAGAGTAAGATAGAGAAGTAGGGAAAGTCACTACAGGGTACAGTTTTCCCCTGTTTCCTCTGGGGTACACGGAGGCAGGGCCATCCCAGCATCTTCTAAGGAGCTGTGCACAATGAGCTTCGAGAACTTTCCCTTGAGGAACGGCACCCAGGATTGGCTATCTACAGCCATGCCCCACGGACGTGGCCTTGCCCTGCTCCTGGTGCTATTCACACAGCTCCCCAAGCAGCAGGGCTCCAGTTCTGGGGCAGCGTGGGAGAGCAGCGCAGTTTGGCCAAGGTGCTGTCCAGTCACCCACCCGAAGAACGGGGGCAGTCCCGTTAGCTGGAGCACCCAGTGGGATGAAAGGCTGTGCCGGGGCCCAAGGAGTGTCCGTACATGACTGCAGCCTGCCTGATCTTCAGTTTTCTTCCACTTCCGTCTCCTGCAGCTGAGGCCACAAACTGGGCACTGCCTTCATCTGTAACTGCCATTCTCTGAAATATTTATCTCCCATTTCCTACCCTCTGATTATTGCAAAGTATTTTTAGCCAATATTGCTCAGAGTGTAATGCCTCTTGATAATAAAATGAGAGGTAATAAAAAATTGACATATACAAGCTGGCATGAGAAGCTTTTTTGGAATCATATTTTAGAGCTCCCTCACGCTATTATTTCCAAAGCTATAATTTAGTGAGCTTGACTTTATTCATTCACCACATTTTTACTGTGAACCTAATGTCAGCCAGGCACTATGCCAGGCGCATGAAAGCACAAAGACAAATATTAAAAATTTTTTCAATGCTGACAAAATAGTAAAGGACGCAAGCACACACACGACCTATCTCAGAACAGTGTGGGAAGTTGTCACACACACATGCACACAGAGCTGGCGGATCAGAGGGGAAGGAAACACCAATATGTTCACAAGCACAGAAAGAAGGTGCCATGACAGAGTTAAACTTGGAGGTGGATTTCGAAGGGTGAGGTGCATGAAGAAGTAACGATGATATCTGCAGAAGCAGAGAAGCATCGAACATTGTACCACGTTCATCAGGGGGGACTGAAGCAGCATTTTAGGGGTGGCGTCTGGTGAGGATAGAAATAAGAAACCGAAAATATATATGGCAAGGTAGGTTACAAATCGATTGTGACAGATCTTAGCAGTATATCAAGGAGACCTTTTGGTGTCAGGAAATGACAGATTTAAATTTTAGCTTTGTGATGGAGAGAGAGATAAACTGGAGAAGAGGGTTGGAGCTAGGAGATTGGTTAGAAGGTGATCATAATAAGTCAAGTTAGAGAAGATCTATGGACCGTGGCAGGGGCAGCAGGAACAGAGAACGATGGATGGATTTCTGAGGGACCCATGAAAGAGAATCGACAGGATTTAATTAACTGACTCTGGCTTTCCTGCATGTCCTTATCTTGCCCCTATCTCAATAATTTGGTATTCAAGGAAGAGTCAAAGTTTCTATTTTGAAGAATGGTAGGTAGAAGCGTAAACTAAGACAAAGAAGTGAAGGGTTAATCCATATTTGAAGGTGAAGAAAAAAATGAGTCATTTTCGAGAAATGTCAAAGTGCATTTGGCAAACCCCTGTGACGATCTCCAAAAGGGACTATAGTCTGTTTCTAGAAGAGCTCATTTCCTCCCATGAATTCAGTCACTGACTATATGATTAAGACAACCACACTTACAGACCTAGGACAAACTGCCCTATTGCATTCAAAACAGTGTCTCATAAGTGTCTGACTCATCACATCCAAAACCAAACTTATTTTCCCCGGAGTCTTCTTCTCATCCAATGTTAACTACTTAGAAAACAGCATTACCATTCAATACTTCATTCATTTTATAAATTTATTCAAGAAATATTACTACCGCATGCCAGGCTCTCATTTGCAAAAAAAAAAAAAAAGAAAGAAAAAAAGAAAATGAATGAATAATAGGTTCAGAAATGAGAGTAACAATTAAGAAAAATAAAGCAAATCGAGAGGGAGAGAGAGTGAGAAGATTACTTTAGTCAAAATGGTCAGGGAAGGTGTCTCTGATGAAGTCGGATCTGAGTGGAGCTCTGGAGAAAGTGGAGGGGTTAGCTTACGGGATATCTGGGATAGCACCACAACTTTGGTGGCTTAGAACAACACCAAGGTGCTATCTGACCGTTCTGGGGGTCCGAAGTCCAAAATGGCTCTCATGGGGCTAACATCGAGGTGCAAACAGCGCTGTATTCCCTCTGGTGGCTGAGGGAGAATTCGTTCCTTGCCTTTTCCCTTTTAGACACAGGCCGCATTCCTTGGCTTGTCTGTTCTCCTCCCTCCCTCTCTCCATCATCCCATTCCTGCCTCTCTCTTGCAAGGACTCCTGCTATTTTATTGGGTCCACTTAAATAATCCACAGCAATCTTCTTATCTCAAGATCCTTACCTTAATCACATCTGCCAAATACCTCTCCTATGTTAGGTGCTCCTAGGTTTGGGGGATTAGGATGTGGATGTCTTTTTGGGGGGCGGTGATTATTTTGTCTATGGCACACAGTAATAGGCGCCCCAAGGGGTGGGAGAATGCATGTCAAAGCTTTGGGGTAACAGTGGGCTGCGGCTTGCACTAGGAATCTGGGGAACTTGTATCAGTCACTGAGTCTTCTCAGGTAAAACTTCTGGACACTTCTTGATGATACCTATTTCTCTCCATCTCCACCGCCCAAACCTTTGATCAAAACACAGCAATCTCTTAGGTGGACTACCGACTCTGAAACCATCTCCCGAATCCATTCTTGACTCTTTTGAATCTATTCCCTTCAGAGAAGTAAGATCTTTTCAAAATGCAAATTAAGTCATGTCAAGCCTCTGCTTCAAGCTCTTAAGGGAATTTCTGGTTGTTCCTGGGTTAATTGGCCATCTCTATCCAAATTTCTTTTCTTTCTTTTTAATCCTCACCAGAGGATATGTTTATTGATTTTAGAGAGGGAGTCAGGGAGGTGGGGACGGAGAGAAGGGAAGAGCAGGGAGAGAGAGAGAGAGAGAAAGAAAAACACTGATTGGTTGCCTCCTGTGTGCTCCCCAACCGTGGATTGAACCTGCAAACTTTTTGGTACAGGGGACAATACTCCAACCAACTGAGGCACCTGGCCAGGGCTCTGTCCAAATATCTTTGTAGATCTTCCTAAAATCTTTCCAAGTTTACAAGGCGCACACACAAAAAGCCACTATAAATAACGAGAGAACTATCACTGGAACCACAACGCCCCCCCTCCCCACCCCCGCAGCCTGCGTGCGTGGAGAGCGTGGGAGGGTCAGTTGAAGGACGGCAAATAGAAGACTGGGGAGCTGAGGACACAGACAAGCAAAGAACAGCCCCTGCAGAAAAAGCCCAACGCCGAGTGAGAAAACCCTCTGGGGGAGCATCTTAAAGCACGTGTGGACCTGAGCGGCTGCTTCAGAAAAACAGTGCTTCTGATAGAAGAAGATAAACAGAAAGGGGGAGGTGTCCTTTGTAAGTGAGTAGTGGAAGGAAAAAGAGAAATTCAAGGAGGAGACCAAGGCCACCGCAGAAACAATAGAGAAGGAACTTGTCTCCACGCTAACCGTGTTTCCAAGAAGACACTGCACTTCACTCTAACAGAAAAGAGCACTTCAGAAGAAAGCATTCTGTCCAGAAAATGAATTGGTACGGGGAAAAGCAGATCACATCCACGAAGTTACCGAAGAAGAAAAGGAAATGAAAACCAAAGCTCTACAACTACAGAAACTTCCCCCACCGAACCCAACCGCAAAGCAGAAAACAGCAAAGCAATACTCTAAACAGAATTAAATAGGCTTAACCAAGCATCTCTTGATTTTCATTATAACTAAATATAGCTAAGAAACTAAATAAAGGAAAGGAACGGCTCCTTTTTTCAGTAGAATGCCAAATAACCAATACATATTGAATGATGAAGTTAGAAAATTTCAGGTTCGTAATCACCATCGTTATAATGCAGGCAAGAATTTTTAACATGTGCTAAAACCGTGTGTGGAATTTTGATGAGGAGTAGAATCTTTGCAGAAAATGAAGATACTGCTTTACACAAAAGAAAAATAGTAATATCATGGTAGAGGAACCTCTTGGGTTCTTCTCCAACCTAGGGATGTGTATCCTGATGTGAGGTGATTAGGTGACAACACAGTTGTCCAGGACCCTAGTGCCAAATGCACACCCTGACCCTGACCACGAGGAAACACGAGGCAAACTCGCACTGAAGAACTATCCTCTAAAAATGTCAATTTTGTGACATTCATAGAAACTACCTTGTAATAAGAGGGGAAGTTAAGTTCACATTCAAGTTTGTTTTTTCAGCTCATGGGCACATAATGCCTTGTTTAAAAGAAAACAGAAATGTTATTTTGTCCAAAACATTATTTAATATTCTTGAAAAGTGGGATTTACACTGTTTTGTGCATAGAGAGGGTGGGGCCAAAGTAGTTTTGCAGTTGTCACAGGGAAAATAATACCATAATTAATAACACAAGAAGAAACTCTATTTCAAGTACTCACAACTAAAACCTGCTTCTGTCCCGCACTGTATCATAGAGACATTCCTCTTATTACAATGTGCTTTCTATAAATGATAAATGCAACTTAATGTGTAAAAGTTATGAAGAGCACCCAAAATCCAGGGTGAATGAACAGTAAAGAGCAAAGTACCGCAGGGTTTTGAATATCTGTCTTCTGCTCACGATAAATCTTTGTGGACCTGAGAGAAACCTCCCTTTGAGAGAACACCCGTCCTGCTCTGCAGGCTGTTTCTGTCCTGCACGGTGATGCAGCGAGGACTGTGACTCCATTTCCTCATCGCTACACGTGCTTTAAAAAACCCACTGGCTGGAACATCTAAACTGCCTGCTAAAATCTTTCCAAAGATTGTTTGGTTTTAAACTGTATTTAATGCTGAAGCAAAACAGATTCCATGTCTAGGGAAATCATTCTGGTGATGAAACCCCCTGAACCTTAGAAGAGTGTTCGGAAAGGTACCACCTGCCTTCCAGAATTAGAGTGTATGAAGGTAATTGGGCCAAGTGTAAGTTTATCTCCACGTGGAGTTACTTCCACTGCATAGACTACGAGGCGCCTGAAGATTCAGCTGACACTCCTGATACCTCAGCAGTGACGCTGATGTTGGGTGACACATTTGGCAGAAGGGAAGGATCATTTCTCTTTAGAACACTCTATATTTGTTAATTAAATGATCACTGCTGGATGCATCCCCTCATGAATATAAATTACCAGCCCAGCAGAGGACTTATATTTGCATGGTGTCTTCGATTATGAAGCATTTTCCGGGGTGCAAAAAGCCCATTTTACATTGCCACTTGACGTATTTAGGGGCTGCTTTCAAATCCCACACTGCCACGTTGTCCTAAAGCAACCGTGCTGTACTCAGGCTGTAGTTCGGTAAGTATAACAGCTCTTATTCTGACTTGTGGAGGTTCCTTATCTATTTTTCTTAGCCAGGCACATATTGCCAGCAGAACTCTGCACACCCACATGCTTTGGTGAGGGACCGTAACAGTGGCCCATATTTCTTTCCACACCCTGTGGACAATTCCTGATGTGTCATCTGTTTCAATTTGATTATCATTTTTATTTCCTGTCTGGCACTGTCATCCACACTCGGAGTGATTTCTTCAATGGCTAGGCCTCCCATTGGACTATAAGCTCCAGGAAGGCAGAGGCTCTGGATTACTTGATTCCTTTGTGCCTCAACGCCTCCGACAGTGCCTGGCACACAGTAAACGTTCAATCAGTACTTCTGCCTGCCTGAGTCCATGATAGAAATACAGACGACATGTATATTTACAATTATGTATTTACTGAAAGAATAGTCAATGATAGACTAATTCCAAATTAGCAGTAACATGACAACAAATATGAAATAAATTTTACAGAACTACAAATGACTGGAAAAACCCTAATACCTTTCTGACTTTCATTGACATGGGTCACGCTTTTTGCTACCCATTTTTTCGACTCCCCTTTTATGTTGGGAACAGACACATACAAGAGTCTCTTTTCTGATTTTCTACAATTTGAATTCCAGATTCCCCTCTTTTACCACTATGATACTACTTCTCCGCTTACTTTTGCTCCAAGAGCGAGGCGACACCCAATGTCCGGGAGAAGAGAACTTCTAACCCCGCTACCAGCTGCTTGAAACGGTGCCCTCTGGGAAGGGCCTCATCTGCTCCGTGCAGCTGCTGAGCCCCAGTCGCCCCGGCTCCCGCCAGCAGCAGCCTGACTTAGACAAACGGGTGAGCCCTGGCACCCGAGAACCTCATCGGGCATACGTACAGTGGGCATAGTGCGTTACTTACTAAACAGGTAAGACCTGGAGATGGGAAGTTTATGGTAACCACGGAGTTAAACAACAAGTACAGAGTAAAACTGTTAGGGCTCACTGAAATGTACACATACATATTATATTTGTGTCTGTGTATCTGTATCAGTATCTCCATATATCTGGAAGGTAAGAAAGAAGAAACACAGTTTTTTCTCTCTTCCTCTTGATGACAAGAGAAGTGGCCCAGATGTATGCATCCATCTCCAAGCTGAGTGAAAGATATGTTTTCAGGAATAAAACATATTTTATCCCAAAGAGCAGTACCTTATCAGTCATACATTTGTGCTACAGAAAATGAGTCTAACTTCCACTTAAAATTCAGTATAAGTGATAAAAATTTTAGAATTGATGATCATCACAATTTTGTGCAAATTGTAAATCTTTCTTTGGAGTTGGCATGCTATTTCTGGCCGTCACAGCCACTTCCTCTTCTCCCCGCCCCCTTTTTTTTAAACAGGAAAAAGATCTGTGGAGGCGTATCTGACTGAATTCCTCATTCTGAAACTGTCTGTTGGACAGACTTTCTCTATCACTATTAGCACATGTCCTAAAAGGTCACGTCTATGGCAGAGAGCAAACTCCCATAAGCAAAAATTTCCGTGACCAAGAATGGGAGGAACTTTAAAAAGTCCCTATTATACAAAACCACTGCTTTTCATGTATTGACAGTTCCGATGTCATCACTGACAATCTTGGCAATGATCCGAGGGATGAGAAACTGCATTTCTCTTGCCGTCCCAGCACATAATAGATGTTCAATATAATGTTGAATGAGAAAGATTCTTGTAAGAAAATATTGTTTTCATCAGCGATGAGTATGTAAAAGTGAAACCACCTGAAGTGTGTAACGCCTCCCTCCCCACCCTCGGAAAAAGCAAAACCCACTGCAGTTTCCAGCCTTCCCAGTATTCAGAAGCATCACATGGTGCAGCTCTGGCCTAGGACACATGGGGAAGACGTCTGAGTGAAGTCTGCACTTCTGATTGCTGCAGTGATGCATGGAGTGAACCAACGGAATACACTGGAAATATATTAACAAGGGAAGGGGGTTTTAATGAAGCATCACCTTGTAAAGACAGGAAAGAACTAAAGAATTTTTTTAGGGAATTAAAGGGATAATGAAATAGACATCTTTGGCTCTCTGTTGGGTTCCTTGGCTTTACCTTTCTCAGCTCAGGTACCTCAACTGTAAAATGAAAAGACTTAGACTAAACGACCTCCTAACGTCCCTTTATTTCTCTAAGTCTGTGATTATAATAACAGTTCTCTACTTCTCGGAGTCTGGAAGTTGTATAAACGTAGGGGCATTGATTCTTAGAGAGGAAGAGAGTGTATATGGCCTTAGTTTTCTCCATAGAATCAATAAAGTTGGAGAGGAATCACTGAGAGCCAGTGAAGGTCGGGCTGAAGTTGTACAATGTGAATTATTCATGGCTTAGGATTGGAGTGTTCTGGTTTTCCTCCAAAAGTGCTCTTCAAGGAAGATGGAAAGTGGAGAGGTGAGCTACATGGGGAATTTCTTGACAAACTTGGGTATAAAAAAAAAATTAAAGGGCAGATGCAAGGCTAGGTACACAACAAAAATGAATAGAAAGCATTAAAAATATCTACAAATAGTGTCTAAAGTCTTAAAAAAGCAAATTATTTGATGCTGCTTGACAGTGTCAATTTCACATTAGTGCTTAATGCATTAAGATGAAGAAAGGATAGGTAGCATTGCATTTATAGATATATTTTATTTAACACAAGTATATACATAGTGGCTAACAAAAGCTCAGAGCTATTGACAAAGAGAATGGAAAAGTAATCAATTCTGGTTTTGTTTCCTTTTTCTTCACCAAAGAAAGTGATTTTCAGAAAAGTTTAAATCTTACATTAACGAAAAATAATCAAATAGTAAAACTACACAAAATATGCTGAGTATATTTACTTTAAATTATTCCCTTTTCTAAGCCTAGGTCCATTATATATATATATGTATTATATATATATGTGTGTGTGTGTGTGTGTGTATATACACACACACACACACATATATATAGGCAGTCCAAGATTTTAATCATGTTTTCTCAAAAACTCTTGAAATCTGAGATTATAGTAAATGGAAATACTATTTTAACACTAGGAATAATGAAATGTACTAATTTGTAAAATTAACAACTCAAATTGGAAATGCTATCCAAATCATGAAACTCAACTTGGAAAATGCAAATTATGAAACCTTCAGATCAATATTCACCAAAATCACATGACAGATGATCCCATAAAGGCTGTGAAAGCCGATGGAAAACAAAATGAAGGTTAGGAACCACCGAGTGCGTGTTAACAAGTTGATGTTGCCCTGGCCGGGTGGCTTGGATGGTTGGGACGTCGCCCTGTGCACCAAAACTTTGCAGATTTGATCCCTGGCTGGGATGTATACCAGAGGCAAATAATTGATGTCTCTCTCTCTCCCTTCCTCTCTCTAAAAGCAATACACGTATCTTTGGGTATAAATTTAAAAAAATGAACATATAATGTCAAACCCACATACTTATCATTTTAATGATGCAATTTCTAATAGATTGGTAAATTAGCATTAATCCATAAATGTGTGTAAAATATATTGAAGGCATACTGTATGAAAACATGTTGCTAGTTTGGGGAAATAACAAATACACCAATTCTGCCTCCAACATTATACTATACAGTAACCATAATTACATGCAGGAAAAGGTCCAATTATTGTGAGAGAAATTGCTGAAGAAATCATACGATAATTCAAAAGAAGAGAAGGTTAACTCTGGAGAAACTGTGGAAGGCTACAATGTGGTCAGTAGTACAGAGAACTGGGCTTTGCAGAAAAGGACACACCACCATCTACTGCGACTCTGTGTAGCAAGGGGGCTAACCCCTCACCCCCAGCCCACAGATGCCATGTCTGAGGCCTTGGATGTTTAGCCATGAGCTAAATGTCAGTCCTGGTACCTGCTAAGGCCTTCTGGAAAAGCCTATGAAAAGCCCACCTGGGGCAGTGGTTAGTCATCTCCAAAGACCAAGATGCCTCCAATGTCCTGAGAAAACAGTAGGCTTTGGGGGAAAAGTCCACCCAGAAGAGGATTCCCTGTTTTTAATTCATAACTTTGAAGAGAAGGTAGGACCTACTGCAGAGAAGAATGAACTCCTGATGAAATCAAAATTTGAACACTCTGACAGGTGATTCCTAAACACACACTCCTTATTTAAAGACTATTGCATAACTTTGTTCAAATGGGCCAAAGACACAGTCCAATTCCCCTCCGACTGAAAGAGTCAACAACCCACGACAGCATACATCACTAGAATGCTTCATGTCTTGGTTCAGTGGAGGCCACAGGGGTGGAGAAAGGACATGGCTCATGTAACCCTTCCCCCGTCCCCTCTCAGTGAGAGAGTGTTTCAAGAAAACAGAACCAAGGAACACCCCCTTTGGAAGGCTATGTGGTGGATGGGTCAATTTGGTTTCTGTGTGGAGAAAGTGATCATTTTAACTGCGTCATCCTCCTTTCCATTTAGACTGGCCCTTTCGCAAGCATTTCGCGAGAGGAATGCTGAAGAAGTGAATTTGCAGAATTCTGGGCTCAGGTCATGGGAAGTCTTACAGCTTCCACTTGGCCTCTTACAAGCACAGCTTTTTCTGCATTCTTCAAGTTTGATATATTTGCATAAGCACTCAGTAAAAAATACTTTCTAATTTCCATTGTGGTTTCTGGTATAACTCATGAGTTATTTAGAAATGTGCTTGTTAATCTCTAAATACATGGACATTCTGCAGTTATGTATTATTGATTTCTAACCTATTTCTCTGCCATCAGAGAACACTGTGCAATTTAAATTCTTTGTTTAACATCCCAGAATGTGTTATGATTAATGTTGCATATGATTTGAAAAGAATGTGTTTTTGGCAACTTATAAACAGATTGCTATATATAATTTCCTCGAATTTTGTTAATCATGCCATTCAAATCTTTGACATCCTTACAGAAATTCTGTTTCTTTGAAAAGCCTCCCAATGTGATTGTTGGTTTAATCATTTTCCTCTTAACTTCTGTCAATTTTTGTATATATAGTCCAAATCTTATTAGGTAATGCAAATTTGAGGCTATTTCCTCTTCCTGTTCATGAAAACAGTTATCTTTAGGATGCGTCCACTTTATCTCCAGGAAAGCCTTCCATGTTTCCTCCAGAAGGACCTCACTGTGGGACTGCTCCTCCGGGGTGGGCCACGAGGGGGCCATTGTCCACTCACCTGACTCAGCCGCACTGCTGGGCATGTGCCCCCATTTACTCCTACTACACTTGCTGGTTTCAGACTGTTCTCAGTTCTCTTTCTGACTTGCGAAGTTACTTTGAAAGGACCCTTTCCTACCTCAAAAATCACATCCTGTATTTTGTTTTGTTTTGTGATGAAAATATTTTTAGTTGCCCCTTCATAGATCATTCTTTTTTGAATTGTGTTTAAATGACTATTTTTATATGTGGAAAAGGCAATCTTCTACCTATTCTGTTTCCAAATAAGCATACGTTTTGAATGACAGTATTTCTAATTAAGCATATGCTTTCCAGAGGAATTAACCGAAACTGAAACTTTGGGCCAACCCACAATCTGAAGCTGCAACAAAGCATGTTTACTTGGGGAGTTAACTATCAAGCCCAGTCGTTACTTTCACACAGTTAAATTATAAACAAAACTAAAAAATCTCAAATTCTATAGAATTACCAAGTACTCCTGGCAAACATGAAATTGTGAAAGTATACTGTGACAGTCATTTCACCCAGATCAAGGCATTCCAGAGCTAATTACCGTAGATCCTGAGTATATTAAAGCTACAGACTACTTTTTAAAACTATTTCCTAATTGTGTATAGGAGATGCTTCTGTAATTTGAAATGGTTTTTTTTATAGCATTTTGGAGAATTCTTTATATTTTGAGGATTTGTGAGCTTAAATGTTTGAAGTAGGCAACTGCACACCTTCAGCTTTATTGTTTTCCCTCACCATAAATACCAGACGCTGTAATTAAAGGAGGAGTACTAAAATGAATGGTGTGTCTCCTTAAAGTACAACTTCGACAGAAAAAAAGACCCTTGAAAAGCAAGGGAAGGCACCGTGCGATTCCGTGCTCTGGGGAAGTCACGGAGCGAGCGTGCTGGGGATTACAAATGCGCTTGCTCTGGCAGAAAGGATGTGCCTATTAACAGAAACCAGCTGTTTGGAAAAAATGCTCTGCCCGAAGTAGTGAAAGGATGTCTTCATTTAGCTCTGGGCCCCATTTATTACTGTCGGAAAAAAATTACAGAAACTATGAACTCTATTCCATTAATAACATTCTTGTGAATCTATTCAACAAGAAGAAAATATTAAGAATAGTTCATTTTGAGGAAATCAATCTCTATGGTTTAACAACTCCTTTCTTTCCCCACGCACTGTCTCTAGGCTTTTGAACTTATTATTTTTCATGCAGGCCTAAGCAAGGAGGGAATTTAATCAACTTAGTGGGACATGTTTACGCTTTGCTTTTCAGAGTGAACAACAGACTGGGCTGATTACTGAGAACCCTCACTTAGAAAACCTGAGCACTGAAGAAAGAAGAGAGTTTCATTTAAGATTAATTGAGCATCAACTCTCTACTTGTTATACTCTGACTTTCGTGCAAATATCTGACCTCTTCCTAAATTTGAGTGAAATTATGTTGCTACTTTAAAAAATACAGTTTATGGAAATATTTAAATGCACAAAAATAGAGAAAGGTTTAATTGGAATATATAGGGTCCAAAATATAAAGGTCTTATTTGAAGCTCTGAAACTTTGTTTACCCAGTGATTGCTTTGAACTTTGGCATCCGTTATAATGTGAGGACTTTTATTGAGAACTATTAATGGCCAGATGAACTAGTAAGTGCTCTTTGTAGGACATTCAATAAAATAGATTTCTTCTTGAAATTGGGTTGAGGCAAAACAGTCGATGATTACAAACGTAAGTGATAAACACTGTGAAGATAGTTCAAGGATTATAAGAGTATAGAGGACAAGCACTAAAAAGAGGCAACTGATTCAGGCTTGGGCTACGTGTGCGCATGTGTGTGTGCCAATGCATGTGTGTGCATGCATGTACGCACTCTTCATGGGAAGGAGACACTGAAATCAAGAGCTGAAATATTAGTTAGACCCACTCAGTTTGATCTGGTGGATAACAGAGGGAAAGGCATTCCAGGCAAAGCAGTCAGCTTGGGCAGAAGCGTCTGAGGAGCTAAGCACGTCATGTGGCTCCCTCAGCGTGCAGAAGGATGGACGGACGCCTGAGGCCAGGGGTGTGCAGAGGGTGAGTCGAGGGGGCTTTGTGAGCAATGCCAAGAAGTTTGAACTTTATCGGGGAAAAGGGGGGAAAACCTTGAAGGATTTTAAGTGAAAGAGTGGCATTAGATTGAGGGTTAGAAATTTCAACTCTCCTGCTCTCTTGGGATAGCCTTCAGTTTAGGTCAGAGCTTAAGTGAACCTCTGACTTCATAGGATCCTTGAGGTCAAGGACTAATCTGTGAAACACTGTTAAATATCCGGAACTGGGGATATTTTCTGGAACACTGGATGAGTCTGGTAAATACCCTTTTCTGAATGGCTACATAGCTAAATGAATAACATCCCTGCGGTTATCTGTACAATCGCTGGACTTAATATAGAGGTTGAGACATTGCCTGACCCCCACCTGCAATACGTAATTTGCTCCACGCTTCAGAAATGTGCCTGAAGAAACTCTCAAATATTTCAGCTGTTGGTTTTTATCACTACCAATTCGGTTTACTACAAAAAAATACTCACTGAGATTCCACTGTGTGTGTCAGTCTGTCACGTGCCGGTGACATAAAGACAAAAATGCAAGGGCTTTATCGTCAGGCAGTTTATAATGCCACCTCTCTTCCTCCATAAGGGTAGTTTTCCTAAATCTTGTATCGAACTTTTCTAACTGAATGGAATTTTCATTGTAATTTTCTAATCGCGTTAGAATTTTCATTGCATTGGGGTAATTCAGAAACTGTCCTCTTTATTCGATATTTCATTGTATCAATTTTCTCACCACTCAAGGTGCTTGATATTTTATTCTCCTAAGTGTTTGCCAAATCTCAGTTTTAATTAAAGAAATAGTTCCCTTTTACTTTATGAAAAAGTCAATCACTTAAAAACTTGATCATGATTTGCTATTCATAGCATAGCGCTGCACACTCAATATTAGTTCCATTATTTGTACCATATTAAATTTTGATTTTAACAGATGGCAATTGATAACTTTGAAATTGCAGAGAGAAAAGCCTATTTATTTTTAGCGTTTTAATATACACAGACTTGGTTGGCTTTATACATGAATAAGCTGACATTCTTCCACGATTTTAAGTTTTGTTCTGGTCTCTTTTGATTTCCTTTCCACATACAATTAATTTCTTACTTCTCTATAGACTTGTAACTTTGAAAGTAACTGAGATCCTTATGACATAGTATTTTGGAGAAATTCTTTGATACATTTTTGGTATAGTTTCTGCAGGTTAATTGTATTGGTTAAGAGGAAAAATAATGTTGAATGTGTAGATATGGAAATTGTGTAAAAACAATTGAATGTTAGAACAAAAGATTGCTTCTAATTAATTGTTTTGATTCTTCCATTCTGGATGCATGAGGTCAAACACCATGTAAATCTGTAGTTTTAGATGTAACATAAAAGCTAACATTTTTAGTATACAACACTTAAAAATTCAAAATTTCCACTTCTAGATTGATACAAAATTAGTTTTATTTTAGAAATCACACTGAATATGACTAGACAATATATTGTAAGATTACTGTGCCATTACTGTAAATTTTTGAATGTTGGATGCTGAAGTTTTGCCCACTTCAGTACTTTTTTCTTTCTTTTTTTGCATTCATTTTCCTTTCAAGTAAGAAAAAAGAAAAGAGACATTTATATCTGTAAGAAAATTACATGCTGCATTCCTCGTTCTCATTTTCTGGGCCAATTTGAAGTGTCTTTCAGCTATGCCATTAAATAAGCATTAAACACATTTTATGAATTGAAAAAGAATTCAAAACTTGGTATGCTTGGATGATAGCCAGAAGATTTCTTTTTCTGGGTGATAAATCCTGACGTGTTTTTCACGTGGACACAAGAGGAGCAGGGCATTGAAGAGTCCTTTTGCTCGGCATGAGGGCACAGGCATTTGATGCTAAAGCTGAGTGTCCCGGGACATCCCTGGAGGAGTCCTGGGAGGCCTCAGGGATGTAGAGGAGGAAGGAGGCTCCCTTTTGCTGGAGTTGGACCCCGATCTCTAGTGAGTGCTTCCCTTCCCCCCTAAACACAGTAACTGCAACAATGAAGGGCATTAGCATGAACTAATGGGTAATTATGGACCAATCTCTGTGCTTACTGCTTTACAAGCACCACTTCCATCACCTACGTGAAGTAGGTTTAATGTCCACCTGGTACAGATGAGGAAAATGCAGTTTACGGGAATCAGGGAATTTACCAAAAGTCACCAATGGAGTTAGCACACGGTGTGGTAGGTGAGCCCCCATAGCCCCTGCCTTTGACTGCAAGGCTTTCACCGTTTCTGTCTGGATCCACCTGTCCCGACGAGCCCCTGTGGGAAGCAGGCACAGCCTCCCCTTCCTTCTGCTCCTGGGGATCTTCGTCCTCAGGGCTTTTCTCTGTCTCCCTACCTCAGTCTGCTGTGAGTAAATGATTATCTCAGTGTGACAGACACCTCTCGTCTTGGCCAGCATCTTCACATCTGCTGGGCGTCTCTGAGCCGCTGCCATGGCAATGTGGGCAGGGGGGGCCATATTACCTCTACTTCACTGATTTGAAGGTTTTGTGCGTTTTTCAAAGCTCTATCTGCGTCTCCTCTCCACTGAATTTCTGATGCAATTCACCCTCCAAGGGAGGAGTGTCCCCATGTGTTCATCCCTCGGGATGTTAGAGCTGAATGAACAAAACTGTTAAAGTCACTTTTCTCACCTGGAAATGTTTGAATACTGGACAAATATTCTTAATGTAGGTGCATTATGAAGCTCTATCTGTAGCTAATGGCACATCCCCCTTCTCAAACAATAGCCAGGTAACTGGCTTACATGTAACGTAATTCCCAGACAGCTTCAGCCTTTGCATGACTGGCCACCTCATTCCCAGTGGTTGCCCACGTCCGCCCGGGGCTGGGCTGCGTAACCTTCCCTGTGTTTGCCTCTCTGCTAACCCTCCCCCAGTGTGAGCCCGGCACTGTAAGTCCCTTGTTTGATACAAGAAGACAGAAAATCAGAAATATGATTCTTCCTTTAAAAAGAATCAACTTTAATTAAAAGGAAGCTGGGTACTATCCTAGGGGGAAAATTCTGGTGTATTCAGTTTCTGTCTTATACATCCCGTCTGGGTGCTTATAGGACACTGACATCTCTACCTACTAAACTAGACCAGAAATTATAGGATGGATGGCCACATTTGAGTGAGTTTCTCAGACAAGCTTAAACTTGACTGGGCTCTGCCTTTGGGATGACAGGGCGTTCCCTGTGTTTACCTGGCAGGCAGCGTGAAGAGGGAAGGACAAACCTGCTGTCACTCTCCTCAGCGGAAATGCAACAGGTTAAATGTCAGCCTGGTGTTTGTGCTGCCAGTTTGCAAACAGAACATTTCAGCTAACCGAGGAAAGTCTCAGGACGTGACAGTGGAGGAAGTTTACAGTTTACACTCTTTATGGTTAAAAACACAGACAGAGTCAACTTAAATAAAGTTATTGTTTTTTTCCATTATCACTCCACTTCAAAACTAAGTTCTCTATTTTGAATACATACAAAAACCTTAGTAGAATTTCCAGTATTTGGAAGCAGCCTGCTTTCCTGTGTCTTGTCTGCAGATGTTTAAAATAAGCTTAGAATGCTTCTGACACTTTCAAATCCAAAGCATAACACACAAATTTATTCATACTTTATTTAGCACATACCTCCAACTTCCCACAGTTGTAAAAATGTACAGATTTCAGTTTCCTCTAAAAGCTAAGCTAACTGCGTCTTCCCTTGTGTATGCTGCTCACTGATTCCCCTGAACAAGCTGCTGCCCACAACCCATGTGGAATCTCGGATTTGAACACTTTGTTATGGTCTGAAATCATCAGGTGGGTAAGGGGGAGTGTTTTACTTGCACGCGGGCCTCCTTGATGCTTGGGGAGTCACGTTCTGCAAGTAGCTGACTTACAGCACGCTGAAGGGACGCTCCCATCAAAACACAACACGAAATCAGCATGCTTTCCAGCAATCCTTGTGTAACAGGCACCCTGCTAACAGTTTTCTGCCTGTGGTGTCAATCCGGAGTTATAAATCCTTTTTGAAGAAATGTAATCTGATGGTATCATTGGCCAGATTATAAGGTCCTAAGAGTAGGAGGCTTATTTTTGCTGTTGTTGCTGACCGCCCCTTCTCCATGGTCCGAGAAAGACTGTGCTCAATTAATGTTTATTTAATTATTGAACGCCTGCTTTACAGATGTGGAGACACAGCCCCAGAGAGGTTACATAATTTATCCAGAGTCACGGAGTTGTAAGTGCTGGGGCCAGCATATCCGATTTCAAAGCCCGGGCTTCGATCACCTGCAGCACTAATGTGCAAATGTAATTCTGGTTGAAAGCATGCCAAGTCAGAGGAGTGACGACTGTTAGGAGTTTGTGACATTAGGGGTCTTCTGTGAGAGACACAGAAGATTGATCTCAGATATGTAGCTGATAAGCAGTTTCCTCTCTCACAAGACAGTCTACCCTCCCTCTCAAAGGACATAAGACACCAGATCTTGATGGTATTTAGCTAATAATCATGGGCTGAGTTCAGTGGGAGATGGACTGACTCAGCCCATGTCCAGGGGATATGTCTATGCTGTTGCCAAAGTTCTCTAAGACAAAGTGGTGACGATTCCTTATGCATAATTCAAGATGTCAGCCACAGAAATCTTAAAACTATTTTTAGAACACAGTATTTTCTCCGATGCAAATTTCACAATGCCCTCTCCCATCCCTCCCTCACGCCTGAAGTGCATCAATTAAGTATAAAATTTTATTTCGGTGATTTAGTTCGCAAGCTTTATATTCATCTTCTATTTCCTTAGATGACACTCTTCTCTGTGAGAATTCAAAGTCCTAAAAGCCCCAGAGTTTCTCCCAGACACCCCTCCCCCCGGACCTGTCCCTCTTCCATTACAGAGAGTCAGGAACTCTCAAGTCTCCCGCCTTCTTGGTTTAGTGAACACAGAAATATTCTGGGGAAAATGTTGTTTAAAAATACTACTCAGCCATAAGAAAAGATGAAATAGTGCCATTTGCGACAACATAGATGCATCTTGAGAATATCACGCTAAGTGAAATAAGTCAGACAAAAAAGTCAAGACCCGTATGATTTCACACATCTGTGGGATATAAACCTGAAATTCGCAGACACAGACAACATTATGTTGGTTATCAGAGGGAAGGGAATGGGGATGGGAATAGTAGAGAGTAAAGGGGGTCTAGTATATTTATATGGTGACTGAAGAAGATTTGATTTCGGGTGGTAAACGCACAATGCAATATACAGATGACATGTTACAGACTTGTACATTTGACATCTACATAATTTTATTAACCAATGTCACCCCAATAAGTTTATTTTGTTTTTATTTTTTAACTACTATTTATTTATTTTTATTTTTTAAACTGTTGTTCAAGTACAGTTTTCTGCCAATAAATTTAATTAAAAAGTTGTGTAAGGTATTTTACATGTCCTGACTTTGCCACAACCTGGATGTCAAAGCTATCCTAGCTTTTGAAATAAAAATGTAACCCCCCCTACACCTCCCCGAAAGTTGCATGCTTTCGACTGAAATTCAAATTGATTCTGGACCCAACAGCTTTAAAAACTGCTTCTCCATTTAGAATTCAGTATGGGTGTGCGAGTTTTATCAGTGTACATTAGGAATCTGGCCATGGTTAGGTTCTGCCTAAAATATGCTTCATACATTTGAGGGAGAATAAAAAATTGTAAATGCACCTTTTTTGTTTTAAATTCCATTGTTCTTAAAGAACTCCCTCCTTAACATGTATTGGAAGTTGTTGAAAGGTTGAAAAGTGGAAATATTCACTTATGAATTAATCAGCCCTCTGAAAACATAAAAAACAGAATGAAAACGAGATTAAATGTCTTGGGAAGCTCTCTGTAAGATAAGACAGCATTTCTTGAATCTGGGTGCGGTGTCACTGGACTGAGTGGGCTCCCTGGTGGGAGAAGACTTGACTGGCAGAGAGGTGTGGGCACCAAACCTTCTGTTTCCAGCAGTGCTGCCAGAAAGCCTTCTCCAAGTGTGCAAGGCGAGGACCACGGGTCCCTCTGCAGTAGCTGCCGTCCGTAGGACCGCCCTTTCTGTACACTCACGGGATAGCTTTTACATTGTTTTCTTATGCAGGCTAACCAGCCTACATACATAGGTGTTCCTAGCATTTGATATATTCATGTAATTCATCAAATTGTTTGGGGGGGGTGTACCCCACATCAGCTGTATTTAAATTTTATTGTCTTGATGCATTTTTTGCAGAACCTGGTGAAATTAAGAGAAGATCATTGTTATGGTACCAGGCCTATGGAATTTAGCACATGAACAGTATACAACAGTATATAGAGAGACAACAGAAGTTTGAGGATTCCTAGGTATATTTTTTAGTCACAACAATAGGCTAAGATATGGAAAAGTCATTCTGAGGCACTTACTTTCATTTATAAAGACGTATTTTGCAAAATTTTAGGCAAATCTCAAAGCAGCTTAAAGTTAGACTGAAGTGAGAAATGATTATAGAGTTAACTGAAAATCTTTGAGTATGCTAATTATTCTAATCCTGAGAATTTTTAAAAATTACTTCCTTTTCTAGGATCTAAAACCATTTCAGGTATCTCTGGCAAAATACAAAATATGAAGAGAATATGAGACATTTGAACTAATTTTCTCACTGTTTGTGGCCAAGATTCTTTATTATTCCACCATCAATTTTTTTCCCATATTTTCATAATAGAAACCCTAAAGTTTTAGCTGGAAGCATGGCTTACTGGCTAGAGATGACACCCAAGGAGGTGATAGCAACAACAGGGTAGGACCCTGGTCCTGAATGATCCGAAATGAACCTAGAGAGCATTAACATTAATTCTCTTTGTTACCGCATGTTAGCCTATACCCTAACTGATCTGCATGTAGGAAATTATTATTTTATCTCTCTTTGATTCTTAGACTTTAATTCAGTCCAATTCATTTTTTTGGAAAGAAGACAACAGACTTCTACTTGCAGCTAAAATGGCATCATAGAGGCTAGATTTACCCTCCCTCCAAAAACAAAAACAAGAAAACCGACACAATATGTAAACAGTGAGCACCAGGCGGAAACAAATGAGGGGAACTCCAGGATAGTCCCAGCTGCTGCTTGGGGCAACTTCCAGGTCCTGGGGAAGAGGGGTGCCCAGGGCTGGGTGGGTCCCTGTGTTGAGACCTATCTAAGAGTCCGGAGAGATCAAGGAGGCTAGCCGTGCAGGACAGGGTACCAGAGAGGAGACGCAGAGAAAGACCCTCAGATTTGCAGAGCTGCCCTAGTGTATCCCAGATGAGGAATACCGGCGTATTCTGTGAGGAAGCTACCCAAGGCCAGAGAAAGAGCCTCCAAAAGGGTGAGAAGCAGTCTGCACTCAGAGCTAAGGGCAGTACTTCTCCACCTGCCAACACGGAAAAGCTGATGGTTCACAAGGCAGTGGGCAGAGGACTCAGAGCTGTCTCGAGGGTATTTTGAGCCTTGACCGTAAACACTGCTCTTGGCCCCACTAACAAAGATTACAAGCAATGCCTGAAAAGATCAAACTGTTTCCAACTAATGTACCTGCGTCCCAGAACAAAGCTCAAGACTATTTATAGGGATAAAAATATCTTCAGCACCCAACAAGGCAAAATTCAATGTGGCATTAAATCAAAGATCATTAGCCATGCAAACAGGCAGGGAAATATGAACAAGGAGAAGAATCCACTGAAATTGACCCCGATGTTAGAATTAGCAGAGAAGGGCATAAAAACAGTGATTATACGTGTGCTCCGTATGATGAAAAAGTTGAGTAAGACAGAGAGAATGTAAAAAAGATACAAGTCGGTTGATGAATAAATTAATTGCTGGCCTGGTTAGAAGGTTAGAAATAGTAGGGACAAAACAGGCTGGATATTTATGCACTAAAACCAGAGGTAGATTGTGTGAGGTAGAAACTAGAATTTCAAGAGAATGGAAACCAAGACCTTACACTGGAACAGAGATTCTCAACTTGAGGTCCTAGGACTTCTAGTTCTGCTCTCATAGTCTCAGACCCTCGAGTTATCTATTTTACTTTCAATCTGTACATCTCTTTACTTACTAGTTATGTGAGTTTGATGTAGATGACAGTAAAAAGAGTTGATAACGTGCTCTAAATCATCTTTTTTTTTAAATTCTCACCTGAGGATATGTTTACTGATTTGAGAGAGGGAGAGAGAAAAAGAGACATATTGATGTGAGAGAGAAACATCAATTGTCTCCTGTATGCTCTCCAACTGGGGATCGAACCCACAACCTTTTGGCGTACGGGATGATGCTCCAGCCAACGTAGCCACCTGGCCAGGCCTAAATAATCTGAATGGCTAAGATACAATCCGGTAGTGGCATAAACTCTCTGGTGTCATTGGTTCCATGTGTCTGTGACCACTCTGTCCTCAATAATTCTCCAAACTCATAACTTTGGCTGAAACGGAGTATTTCTTTTCTTTTTTTTTTTTTTCCAAAGATTTTATTTCTTTATTTTCAGAGAGAGGAGAAGGGAGAGAGAAAGAGCAATGTATGGTTGCCTCTCACATGGCCCTCACTGGGGACCTGGCCCGCAACCCAGGCATGTGCCCCAACTGGGAATCGAACCGGGACCCTCTGGTTCCCAGCCCGCGCTCAATCCACTGAGCTACACCAGCCGGGCTGAAATGGAGTATTTCTTGACTGGGGCCTGGATATGCGTGTGTGCGTTCACATGCATTTTGATTATCTGCTAGTTCTCTGGTTCAGAATGAGCGGTTCTAGAACATATTGTTGAGCTTCAGCCTCTGCTGAATGAATGAATCAGAGTTATGGGGGAAACACCACTTTTGTGTTGGGAATGTAACATTTTAAAAGATCATAACTTTTATGTTTGTGATGTTAGCAGAATATTTTAGTTTTGTACAACTCTTGAAAATGTTCAGGGAAGCAGCAATTTCAGTTTCACAACTGGGATGGAAAAGTTCAGAAAAAAACCGTAAATATATACTGAGAATTTTGGTGTTTCAGAGGGGAGGAGGATTATTCTAATTAGATTATTAGGGTTGCAAAATGACACATTTCGGCTGCAGAATAAAAGTGGTTTTGATGATCAAAGCATAAATGGGACAAAGCAAACTGTTTACCCTGAAGACAAAAAAGGGAGAAACCAGATTTAGCTTAAACAGTTCAAAACCATAATAATTGAGTTTAGAGGAAAAAGACAGATGACAATTATCTCCTATCTTATTTCATACAATTTCAATTTCTACTGGACAAATACAGTGAATGGGAAATTGTGTTGCCATTATCTTAACTGTCTTCCTTTTGGGGGGAGCTATTATGTTATCTGGTTCATATACTATAATTGAGATCCTGGTTTTCTGAGAGATACCTTCTCTAGACTGACTTGCCTATTAGCCTATTAGCAAAATTTATTACCGCTTGGTAGTTGATGAAATTGCACACACGGACCTAGCGAGAGTCAGCATTTTTAGATATTACCTAGAAAACAAATTTATGATGTCACAGTGAATGGCATAGCATTCCAAATTAAGATGCCCATGAATATAGTCATTTTATGTTCAATACAGATAAAATGTTGAGTTACAGTGGCTTTTTTTTTCTTTGACAAAATAGGTCTGTGGTGCAGAGGTTATTCATGTTTGGAGAAATTATCCAGAATTATGACAGTGTTCAATTATTAAACTACAGAAGAAACAATACAGCGCAAATATTTGATCCTAATATTTGGTATTTAATTTTGTAACCAAACTAAGCTCATTTCTTAGGTTATAAGGTTTTAGGAATTTCTGGTTAGGCTGGTCTTTAAAACAATCTAAATCTAATGTTCACTTCGCCTTCTTTGCTCAGTGCCTAGTAATTCTGCAGAACAGAAACGCACATTTTTACAGCTTCGTGCCATTTGCCCCTTACAATGTTGTCAATGGAAATCTTTAAAGCCTATACATTTACATTTCACGTCTGCACATCAACGTGCTCCTCCCATCACCCTGTTTCTTCGACAGAATCAGAACAGCCACAGACAGTCATCCGCGAGCACCAGCTTTGCAACAGCTTCCGGAGGGGTGGACGCATGCCCCAGCCAGAGCACTGCTGCAGGGCTCAGCCTCCGCTGGAAGGATGGTTGCAGAGCCGGAAGCAGGTTCTTTTCCGTTCTGTAAGCATGAGTCCATGAATTTAATCTGGAGAGTATTTGGGGACGGATTGTCTGTACACCATGTGACCTGTGTCCTATGATGTAGCAACACACACACAAGCGCAGTTGCCCTTAATTGGTGAGTATTACCCTTACATGTCAACCAGTGACTTTCCTCCTGTAACAACTCATAGCCGTGGGTAGTGAGAGTTCCTTTCTCCCCCGGGGAAATCAAATGATTCTGGGTGGGGAGACCTATTTATCCAAGAGAAACCCAGAAATGGAGGTTGGAGGAAGGAGGTCACGTTTAGAAGAGAAGTGTTCGGTTCTGAAACACTCCAGACCAAAAGAGGAAGCTTCTGAGATAGTCAGGGGTGGTAGGTCAGTCCAGATGGGACTGAAAAAAAAAAAACACCACCACCAAAAAATAAAAACAAAACCCAAAAACAAAAACAAAAACCAAGAACAAGGCTGGCTCTTTGAGGGCAGCTGTCAAAGCAGACAGCCACCTGGGCCACTGCAACTTGCTGACGTGAATACCAACATTTTTCTCACCTGTATCTCCTTCAATTCCTCTTTCTGCTGTATTGGCTTCCGCTGAGCAGACCTGGCCTGCCTTCCCCCATAATCGCCTGTATTCCCACAATCCTGTTTCGTACAAAGGCGTTTTTTTCTAGGTTACAACAAGGTGACTACTGTTTAAGAGAGGAGGAATAATAATGAAATCTTACAGCTCTAACGAGCTTTTAGCTCTTCCTAACACTTACACCTATTAGTTGTTGGCACATTTAAATTCTACAACGACCCACAGGCTATGCTGGACAATTACTAGGGTTTTTATTAGATAAATTAAAAACATTGGAAAATTATAGTAAAATGGAACAGAGATAGGTGAAAATGCAGCCGATAGCAAATATGTTTACCTGATAAGGCAAGGATATAAGATGTGTAAGGAAACAATTAAAAATATGAAAAAAAGAAATGTTTTCATGTGAGTTTTTTGGTATATGGGTGGGGGTATTCAAATTTCTAGGGACTTTCTTCTCATTGATTTTTCTATGCCTCTGAGCTATGTTCTTTTAGGTACTTTCTGTGGCTACATTTGATCTTACATTCTCAAACAAACTTCACAATTTCCGGTGGTACTATCGGCCTGGGGTAGTATCCTGAGGTGGCGACCAAGATAGAAGGTATCTCACAAGTAAGTTAAGACCTTTAGTCTCATGTAGCCAATCAGAAAGTAATGAGAAAATTTGTAACGATTATGAGTGTGAGTTATGGTCCCCTGTGGCATGCATCTCTAACTGTGAAGATATTTGGGGAGACTGTTTCACATTAAACTACTTCATCTGAAAAGCCATGTTTGGGATGACACTGTCACTTATAATTCCTCCTACACCCAACGGTCTAGGAACTCTCTACCATTGTTCTCAGAATTGTGGTGGATTATGTTTGCAGAAAAGGCAAGTGAGGGGAAGCTATATAATCCAAATAATTAAAAAAAACTGAAATACAGGCTGTCCCTGATCAGTGTGGCTAAGTTGGCTGGGCGTCATTCCACAAAGCAAACGGTCGCCAGTTCAATTCCATTCTGGTCAGCGCACCTGTATGGGCTGCGGGTTCAGTCCCCGGTCGGGGTGCGTGCCTGGGCTGCGGGCTCAGTCCCCGGTCGGGGTGCGTACTAGAGGAAACTGATCAATGTTTCTCCCCCTCTCTTTCTCCTTCTCTTAAAAAAAAAAGTAAATTAAATTAAATTTAAAAATTAGATTAAAAAATTAAAATACAATTTGGTATGTTGTTAAAGTAGCTCTTGATACTCATCTTTGAATAAAAATAACTACAAGTATTTTACTTAGTCAACCTCAAATTATAAACTTACATATTATAACTTACAAGTATATTTAATTATACATATAATTTATGTAAGTTATATAAAATAATTTCTATACTTTATATTTCATAAAATAATAAAATTTATGAATTTTAAAATTATAATTTAGAAAATATATAGAACATTTTATTATATATTACATAATAGAATATGTATAATTATAAATTCTAAAATTCAGTTAAACAAGGAAAAGCAATAATGAATCTTCAAATTTAATTTAAATTATGTCATGCTTTCTGTAAGAGTTTTTCTCTGTGTTGGAAAACAACTTCTTGATGGGGGCCAAATATGAATTCAGGGACCCAAAGATTCCTGGGTAGGCAAGACTGTTTGAGAGGCTAGTTTGCTCTGGAATGGTAAACAACATGGTACTGAACAGTAGTTGACACAGGGATAAAAAAGAAAAAATCCCTCTCCTGCAATGCAAATTTACTGCCTGTAGGTGGTGGTAGAGGGGAGTTGATCTCCCAAGGAAAAGCCAAGACACTGAGATTTGCTATGAAAATATATTTTTCTCAAATAATATCATTGAGAAATGATTTTATTCATTTAACAAGCATTCACTGAATGATTAGTATATGAATAGTACTTTTTTTTAAAGTAAACACTAAAGAAAAACCAGGAGTGGTTAACTACCCTTCTGAAGCATTTTTAAAATAATTTGGAAGAGACAACTTATTTACTCCAAACAATTATTTAGCAAGGTACACTACTGTTTTTTCCAAATGTACGATATAAGCAAGAATTCAACTGGAGACTAATTATTGCTTGGAAAGGAAAAGAATGCTGTTGTGGGAAAAATCATTGTAAATTGACTTGAAAAAAAAAACAGATGGAAAGAGACCAGGGATAAAACGTGGCAATTTAAGGTGGCGAGCACATAGGCCACTGCCCACAGCCTGTAAGGAGCTGGTGTGTGCAGACAGTGACAGAGCCACAGGCCTGTGCTGAGACACGGCGAGACATACCGGTAGGTAAGGTGAGACCAGATAATGGGCGGCACTGAAAGACAGAGAATTTGAACTGTATCTCAGACAAAAGAGAGCCAACGGCAGCTTTTGAGAAGCTGAAATTAGTGTTTGAAGAAGATAAAACCGAAAGCAGAATAATATGTAGGTCGGGAGTGATAGAAAGGTATTGTATTGTCAGAGAGATTTCCTTGGTTATAAATTTCATTTTAGCACTCACCAGCTACAGGATGTTAAGTAGTTCACTTAACTTGTCTGGGTTTCTGCAGAATCATCCCTGAGGTCTGGAAGGTGTTTACTTGATCATTTTTTAGGTAATTTTTCCAGCTTAGCTGGACCAGGAAGACCAAATATAAAACTGTACTACTTATCTAAGTGTGAGTTAATGAGCTGGGGGAAAATGAACACACAGAGAAAAGAAGACGTAAGGGTAGCGAGGGCCTCGTCTCTGAACCCTTGGATTCTTCAGCAGCACGAACAGAAGTGGGTTGAGAGAGGGAAGGCGTGAAAGGATAGAGGAGAAATCCTTAACTTACACAATGACTATGAACGTGATGCTGGGACATCTGATTCCGTTTGACTTGATGCGGATGAGTAAAGAGTATTTGTTAAGCCCCTAAACAATTCCTATAGGTTATACTCTGTTCTCTCTACTTAACCTCATCCCATTATCCAATCTGTTACCTAATGGTTTTGCCTGTTCTAGATAATACTTTATCACTAGTTCTCTCCACCCACTTTGCCTCTAGCTTCTTGGATTACTGCTGCAGACTTTGTGTTAAGTTGGAAAGGAAACCCGCTATATTAAAGGGTTATAGTGGGAATCTAAGAAAATTAAACTAGTTTCCCTCAAGTTGCTCTCATAATATTTCAAGAAATTTAATAGTCTCACACTGTTTAGGGGAACCAGGAGAATGGATGGTAAGAGAAGGGAGCCAGGCATTTTGCTATTGCATTCACATGCCTGCATGATTCACCAAGGACAGACTCAGAACTTGGTCTCTCCAGTGATTAGATATGACAATCTAGGAAACAGGAGGGGAAGTTTAATAGAATGAATGCAGTTTAATAAAGTTCCTGCAGCTACGCCATACAAAATGGCTGGTGAAATATAATCCCCTGGACCAACTCTACTGAACTCAGGGTGGTGGACCTGCTGGCCTTTGCCCTATACCCCTCCTCCGTGGGAACCACACTGTCACTTCACCTACCAGCGAGGGGCAGGCTGTGGGGGTGAGCCCAAACATAACTCAGCTGGTCTCCCAGACTCCGGTCGTGCTCACCTTCAGCCCACTCCTTCGGTCTTGGTTGTTTAAAAATATGAATGAGATTATGTCACATCAACCCTCCTCTTACAGCATGAAGCAATCCTGCTCATGGTCAAGATTGAGCATCTTCCAGATGAGCAGCTTCCCTATTATTGCTGTTACTTCTGTGAGTTTTTTGTTTTTGTTTTTTTTTCAGCATCCGGAAGTCAAAATAACCACAGTTTCTATGTTTAGAATATATTTCCAATTTTTTAATATTCTAGGTTCTTGTAAACTGACTTCATCATCTTTTGTGGAGATAGAGTACATGTTTCTTTGGAGGGGTGGTTTTTAAAAGCTATGGGTGGATTTTGAATTTTGTATGTCCCTCTTTCATAAACTGTTACCCTGTTTTCTAATTGTGGACTGATATCCATAAATCACTTCAGCAGACCTCTGAACTTCGACTTTCTGCATTATCTGAAAATCAGGAATTTTAAGCTGCACTGGCATTGCCTGGCAGCTGACAATTCTATTTCGTCAGGGATGGCAGTTTCCACAGTAGTGTTTCTCCATTATTTGAATATTTTATTGTGTTTGACATTACTCATTTACCAAAAAGTGAAGTGACAAATAGAAAAAGTGATAAGCTTAGGTCTCATAAACTTCATAAAATTGAGACAAAGAGTGAAATAACTAGCTGCGTAAAAAATGGTGCATTTTTAGCTCCCGCTGAGTACTCAGTTGTGTGCTCGATTATGAGGGGAAAGAATAAAATTAAAGAACACGTACAAAATGCCAGAAGCAGGTTGCTAAAACCGAGTCTTGGAATTTTGTTATAACTTTTAAATTATATGCGGCTCGATCTCTCCTCACAAGCCCTACATTTTTTGCTTCGCTTTCACAACGTGAACTTCTGTAGGAAGAAACCGTCAGACACAGAGGGCTGTCTCTATGGAGGCACCGTTTTTACTGCACTGAGCCGGCAACCTTGTTTGCGGTGTTTGCAGTTAGGAAGGAATGAATACTCCTTCCAGGCCACACAGACGTCACAAGTGTTCCGTCCTTGCACATCGGAAATGCATGTATTCATTCAGTATGCTGCCATGGTCTGCTCTTTATGTTTTGATTGTTTCCACACCTATTTAACTTGCTCATCTGACGAGCTGTTTTAAGATAACTAAATTCCAGCAACAGGACCTGACAAAATACGTTCTATTACTGGAATTCCATGTATTGGGCTGTCGGTTGCTATGAGCATGCCCCTTAGCCTGCACTTAATTTTCCTGCGTAGAGTCTTGGGTGGTGCTGCTTGGTCCAGGATTGTCCAATTGTTCTTCTCTCCCTCACAAATATTTCCTTATAATTCACTCATTTATGGGAAACAGAAATGAGTTTCTCTAGTCTCTGCTTGGTCTGGTTCACTCTGTGTACATTTGCCAGGAAAAATATTTCTCAAATATTGTTTACATCGTAATGTTAGTTTACTCAAAATACCTTGACCCACTGCAAATCTCCAGGTCTGGATGTTAACACATTCTGTCCGTCCCGCTCTCTGCATTCCCTTCCTCACGAGCCTCATCTCATCATTCTTTTTCTTTGATTCATTAATGAAGACAAATGCATCTCGTTGGCACATGCGCATTAGTGGTCATCTCAGCGATCAGAGTGAGGGGAGGAGAGGGTCAGGCTCTGTGATTCCCTGGGGGAGTGTCGTCTGCCTTGGAAGCCATCCTCTGCTTCAGATGGACAGACTGCCGGGGACACAGCTTCATGAGCAGAACTTGGACTGGACTTGCCCATATTGCGTGTGTGTGCACACGCGCGCGCGCGCGCACACACACACACACACACACACACACACACCCCTTTAGCTGTGCAGGGAGCTTTTCTGCAGGTATCATTCTATGCAGCCGCCCAGGTCATGAATCCTGATATTCTCAGAAAGCAGATCGTGATATTCTCAGAAAGCAGATTGGTCCTTAGGGTGCTGACTTCCCCCATCCACACAGTGAGTCAATTTTGCCTTCTTAGGAACCTAGAATTCCTGGAATTCCTACTTCTCCACCCCCCTGAACCCCCCCCCCCCCGACATGCTGCTGGGCCCTACTGGCTTGGGCTCCCTGGCATTTACTCCTCCCTCCCTAAGAACCGTCACCCCGCCATCCAATGTTGCGGCAAGCTGTCCCTTCTCACTGAGCTTTGCCACAACACAAATTTGCTTTACAGATGTGCAAATTGACCATATTTCACTGAATACTGGTGGTGGTGAGGAACTAAAGTAAGCTGTACAGAATATTTATTTTTGTAATACTGCTGTGAACCAGCTAAAATTAACTGGTGGCTTTTTCTCCTTGTTTTAAACTCACGTGGCATCTCAAATTTTTATAATTAAGGAAAAACACTAAAACAACATCTTTATATAAGGGATACATTATAAATCACAGCACTCTTCTAAATCAGTATCCTAGAGCTACAATGAATTGCATGATTGACCATTTATAAATTTCTAAAAGTGCCCAAAATAAATTTTACAAGGAAAGAGACTAAGCAAAAACAAACAAACAAATGAAAAACTCTCGTAGACACAGGCAGCTGTGATTCCCAGAGGGAAAGGGAGGTGGGGGAGGTGGAAGAAGGTAATTGAGGGATGAGTGGTGAAGGAAGGAGACTTTGGGTGTGAACACACAACACAGGGTACAGACGACGTGTTATACAACTGTGCACCTGAAACCTGTATCACTTCATTAACCAGTCACCCCAATAAATTAATGAGAATAAAAAAGGAGAATGAGCTCTCTTATTGCAGGGAGAACCCAGTAGTGCATAGAATCACAATTCTTCACGCTCCCCTCCTGAATCTTACGGACTGATGTCACACAGAGGACAGACGGAAAGCGTCCTTTAAGGGATCAAGCCAGGCCTGTGATGTCAGGCTCACAGGGGGCAGCCTCCGTCACAAGAGAGTATGAACAACTGATAACCCAAAAGATTTTCCTCTGATGGCTTGTGGAGCTTAAAAATCCTGCCAGAGATCTACTTCTAGCACATCAGTGAAGCCCGTTCTGATGACGTGACCCACGCTCACACAGGCACTTCCAGGAAAACTGCTTCGCGGGTATCATGACTGCATCAGAGCGGGGCCTATTAGCATTTGTATCTTCCATCATCCGTTTGTCTCCAACCGCAAGCTTGGAAAGGGACGGTGAGATCGTTCAGTCAGTATGTCTCCATATGATCTATCTGAGTTTCTTAAGGGAATACATTAGAAAGACAATTCGACCAATAGACTTTATCATAATATGAAACACATTTACCAAATGTTCTTCTTCTTCTTTTATTCGGATACATGGTACATGTGTATGGGTTTTCTGGAAGATAATTTTGGGTATTGCAGCTTCCCCAATGGGAAAATACATGACATTTCCCATTTTCAGAGAGAAGAACTATTCCCCTCCTCTGCGTCATACAGAAGAATTCTGACGCTGATGCAAAGAAAAAAGATACACAGGTCAAAGGGGAAAATAATTAAGAGAAACATGAGCTCCAATCTTTCGGGGTTTAGAGTAGATAAAATGTGGATGTTTGTGAAGGGATGTGAGAGTTTAGATAATTTGCATCATGGGCGAGTGACCCGACAGATGGAGCAAACCAGGGTGGAACTCAATAAAAGAAAAACATAACTTGGAACAGAAGAGACTGCTTTAGTCAAAAAATCGAACTCTAATTACATGTGATTATCAGAGGGTTACCTGCCCTACAGAGATGTTATCAGGAATTTAAACCTGAAATCACTTCCACGTACACCCAGCACTCAGTTACTCATGCAGAGAGAACTCATGTATGGTCCACCCAGGATGATATTTGATTCGTTCAGTTACATCATTTTCTCCAAAGACATATTTAAGAAATTGGTATTTCCTTCCTGCCTTCCCTTCCCTTCCCTTCCCTCCTTCCCCTCTGCTCTTCCTTCCTCCCTCCCTTCCTTCTTCTCTCCCTCCCTCCCTTCCTTCCGGTGACAGCAAAGATCTACCCTCTTGGCAAACTTCCAGTATGCTATAAAGTAGTGTTAACTGCAGTCATATGCTGCACACTAGATCTCCAAAACATATTCCTTTAATAACTGAAGCTTTGCACACTTTAACCAACATCTCCTCATCTCCTCCTCTCCCAGCTCCTGAAAACCACTATTGTGGTCTCTGCCTCTCTGAGTTTGATTATTTTTGATTACACATATAAGTGAGATTATGCCATATTTGTCTATGTTTGGCTCATTTCACTTAGCGTAATATGCTCCAGGTTTATCCATGTTACCACAAATGGCAGAATTCACTTCATTTTTAAGGCTTAATAATATTCCATTGTGTCTAGTCATTCACCCACAGGCACTTAGGGTGCTTCCGTGACTGGCTGTTGTGAATAATGGTGCCAAGGACATGAGAGTGCAGATATCTCTTTGATATACTGATTTAATTTCTTTCGGATAAATACCCAGAAGTGGAATTGCTGGCTCATGTGACAGTTCTATTTTACATTTTTTCATAGTGGCTTCATCTAAGTACTTGCCTTTGAAGTCCATTTTTCTACTTTTGTTTCTCTGGCTTGTGAGCTGCATTCGGCTAACTGATCTTCATGCTCATCACCTACTTTATGGTTTATTTTATTTCTTAGGTTAAGTCAATTTATGGTCGTGGCTGATTCTGACCCATTTGGTCCCAGACCAGTTATTCGCCGGGACCAACTAGCTTCCTGGCCAAGCTGACTCAATGGGTCTCTCCGGCTGCGCTGATGGTTCTATTCTGTCCACAGACACTGGCTATCCACACCATGGCTCGGTTTCTCTCCTAGGATGCGACATTTCCTTTTAGTCCCTCATATCCTCAAAATAAGTTTGGGAAAAGAAAAAGATTAGATGAGTCCATCTTGCCCCTATGCCTTTTATGCATGCTTTCCTCTCAGTAATTCTTCATGTGGCATCCAAGAAATTATATTCTATAACAGCCTTGCTAAAAGCTTATCTCAGCCTATGGGAAAGACTTTCCACTTAGAGAAATTCAGACACTACAGAAGGTTGGTGCCACTGAGTCTGCCTGACTTTTCCATATTGTATTAGTAATAACTTACTATATAAATTTACACGGTGGGCTCTGATCACATTATCTAAATGAAAAATGGGAATAAAACCAGGTGAGGGAATAGAATTCTGATAAATTAGTTTAGGGATTCTCTCAGATTATTTTGTATTATCTCTTAAGGAGAAATTTATATACTCAGGTTCAGATTTTATTTTTTGGACAATCCCAGGCTAAGAAAAAAGAGGCAGGGGTACTACAAAGAAAGCTTATTTTCATTCTTAAATCATTTGAGAGTAAATTGCTGGACCGATGATCCATCACTCCTAGAAACTTTAGAGTATTTTTCCTACAGAGCAGGAAGTCTCCTGCATAAGCACAATAGAAACACCAGTCGGGTGGACTTAAAAAGAATGTGTTATGGCTGCCTCCTCCTTGGACCACATGAAATTCTGCCAACTTCCCAACCATGTCCTTTGTAACAACATCTCAGGATCGGCTTTACGTTTCCTTACTCTCCTTAAAGCTGAGAGTTTCCCTCAATATTGTAATCTGACACTTTGGAGATGACAGGAGAATTATTTTAATTTGGGTTTTCCTGATGCTTCACACGATTATGGTTAGTTTATGCATCTTTGGCAACAAGGTCACAGAGGTGATATTGTGTTCGTTCTCTATTAAGGAGCATACAATGCTGATTTGTCTCATTATCGGTCATAATTGAGATCACTTGATTTAGGTGGTGTCTGCCAAGCTTCTCTGTAAAAATGCTCTCCTTCATTTGTAATGAATAAGTATTTTGTGGGAAGTTGCTTTGAGACTGAAAATATCCCGTTCCCCATCAAACCTTCCATTATTTATATCTGTCAGTGTAAATTCATAGTTCCCAATTTTGGGAATGGGTTATAATTGAGTATTATCATTTATTTTCATGCTCAAATTCCCAGAACTGTCTGTTAACAGCCTCCTCAAGCCGCCTTCTGTGTCCTTCTGGTACGTATCCATCTCTCTCTGAGCGGTTCCTTACTTCCGGCACAGCAAGAATTTCAAGGCTCGTCTCACATTTTCCCCGCGCAAGCTCTGGAGTCAACCATGTCTCCAAGGAGAGCCGGTTTCCCTGGTGGGTGGTGGGAGAACGGTACCCCGAGACTGAGATCTGGGCACCGGGTATGCTCACTGCTATTGGGACGTTGCTGGATAGAGCTACGGAATGTGCATACGAGTATGTATGTATGCATGCCCAGATGCATTTATATCTATGTTCGTTTCTGCATGTTTCCATCTACACAGTGAAAAGTACGGACTCACAGCAGTATCTTCAATTTTAACCCAATGCCACAGAGTTTATTTGACTTTTTTTTCTTTCGCCATATGTTTATTCCACTCTGATGTTGAGAAACTAACTCCCATTATACTTAATGTTTTTACTTTTTTGGTCAAAACTGCTCCTCCCATCCCATAACCAGTCTTCTGCAGTTGCCACTGCCTCTTCCCCCTTGCGACTGCCCCCACCTCTTTCCTTGGGCTCTGACACCCTGGCCTAGGCTTTCCCTGCTGTCCTTTCAATAGAATACCCCATCCATCAGCAGCGGAATATACATCATTCTCAAGTGCACAGAGACGTTTTTCTAGGATAGATTACATGTTAGGCCATAAAAAATGTAGCAAATTTAGGAAGGCTAAAATCATACCAACTATCTCCTCTCATTACAATGGTATGAAATTACAAATCGACAACATGAGGAAAGTGTGAGGTTCTACAAATGTGTGGAGACTAAAAACACATTTGTAAGCAACCATTGGATCAAAAAAAAATAATAAGAAATCTCAAAACAAATGAAGATGGAAACACATCATATAAAATATTATGGGATGCCGCAAAAGCACTTCTGAGAGGCAAGTTTATAACAATTAACACATGTATTAAGAAATGAGATCTCAAATAAACAACTTAACTTTATACCTCAAGGAACTACAAAAAGAATAAACTATGCCCAAGGTTAACAAATGGAAGAAAATAATAAGGATCAGCTCAGAAATACATGTCATAGAGACCAGGAAAACAATAGGATAACAAAATTTAGAGATGGTTCTTTGAAAATATAAATAAAATTGACAAAAGTTAAGCTATATTAATGAAGAAAAAAGAGAGAAGACTCAAATAAAATTAGAAAGGAAAGAGGAGACATTATAGTTGATGCTACAGAAATACAAAGAATCATAAAAGACTGCTATGAATAATTATATGCCAACAAATGATATTACCTAGAGTAATTACATACATTTCTAGAAACATATAACCCGCCAAGACAGAACCAGGAAAAAAATAGAAAATTTGAAGAGATTAATAATGAAGAAAGAGATTGAATCAATAATCAAAAACTTCCAACACAGAAAACTCCAGAACCAGATTGCTTCACTGAGGAATTCTACCAAACATTTAAAAAAGAGTTCATTTCAACGCTCTTCAAACTCTTACAAAATACTGAGGAGGAGGGAACATTTTCAAACTTATTCTATGACACCAGCATTATTTTGATACTAAAGTCAGATAAGTATACCACAAGAAAACTACAGAAACTGTAAAAGTTACAGACCAAGATCCCTAATGAACACAGATGCAAAAATTCTCAACATAATATTAGCAATCTGAATACAAAAACACATTAAGAGGATTATATACCATGACCAAGTGGCATTTATTCCTGGGATGCAGAGATGGTTCAGTATCAATAAATGTAACACATCACACCAATAAAATGAAATATAAAAATAATATCATCTCAGTAGTTACAGAGAAAGCATTTGAGAAAATATATCCTTTCATGACAAAAACACGTAACAGATTAGGGATAGAAGGAACATGCCACAACATAATAAAGGGGCTATGTGACAAACTCACCACTAACATCCTACTCAATAGAAAAATAAATCAACCGTGTTTTCTTAAGATCGGGAACGAGGCAAAGAGGCACCTTCTAACCACTCCTATTCAGTGCACTGGTACTGAAAGTCCTAGCTAGAGCAATTAGGCAAGACAAAGAAATACAAGGCACATAAACTGAAAAGGAAGACATAAAATTGTCTTTATTTCCTGATGATTTGATCCTAAAGGAAAATTCCCCAAAATTTCTGTTGGAATTAATCAATGATTTCAGCAAAGCAGCAGGATATAAAACCAACATACAGAAATCTATTGCGTTCCTTTACACTAATAATGAAACATCTGAAAAAGAAATTAAAAAAATCATTTTATTCATAATAGCATCAAAAACAATAAAATACTTAGGAATCAATTCAATCAAGGAAGCAAAATATCTGTACAATAAAAAATGCAAAACTTTGCTGAAAAAATATCAAAGAAGATACAAAGAAATGGAAAGACATTCCACAGTAATGATTATAAGAACCAATCTGTAAAAATGACCATACTATCCAATGCCATCTACACATTCAACACAATCCCTATCAGAATACTAAAGGCATTCTTCACAGAAATAGAAGAAATAACCCTAAAATGTGCACAGAACCACAAAAGACCTCCATTAGTCGAAGCAATCTTGAACAAACTACACTGCGGTCATAGTGGTATAAACTGGCACCATAATAGACACAACTGGCCGATGGAACAGAAGAGAGGGACCAGATTAAACCCCAGCCGATGGTCAACTAGTATTTGACGAGGGAGCCGAGAATACCCAATGAGGAAAGGACAGTCCTTCAAGAAGTGGAGGAGACTGGAGAAATACCTATAGAACAATGAAATTGTTCCTTTAACTCATGCCACTCACAAAAACTAACTTGAAATGGATCAAAGGCTTAAAATGTAAGACTTGATACCAAAAAAGTTCTTAGGAAAAAACACAGAGAAGAAGCTCATTGAAAAGGTTTTGGAAATAATTTTTTGGGTATGATGCTAAAAGCAAACAACAGAAGAAAATATCAACAGATTAGACTACATCAAACTCAAAAGCTTCTGTACAGCCAAAGAAACAAATAAAAGACAACCTACAGAATGGGATAAAACTTCTGCAAACTATGTATTAGACAGCTTGCAAAAGTTATCCAAAATATATAAAAAGCTGGAACAACTCAATAACAGAAGAGAAAAAAATTGATTAAAAATAGAGAGGGGAACTAAACAGACATTTCTCCAGAGAGGACATTAAAATGGCTCATGAAAAGATGCTCAACATCATTAATCAACAGGAAAATGCAAATCAAAACCACAAGGAGATGCTCTGACTGGTGTGGCTCAGTTGGTTGGAACACCATTCCATAAACTGAAAGGTCATGGGTTCAATTCCCGGTCAGGGCACATGGCCAGGTTGCGGTTGTGGTCCCCAGTCACGGCGCAAGTGAGACACAACCAATCAATGTTTCTTTCTCACATAGATGTTTCTCTCTCTCCCTCTCTAAAATCAATAAGCATGGTAGAAGAGAGTATAAGGGAGATACATATAATGGGAAAAATACAATAAAAATGAACTATTAAAAAAGTGA